>OX465282.1:150125025-150339557 GCA_949987705.1 Thereva unica
TTGACGACAAAGTGCTCCACGGTTCGTCTGATCTCGGTCTAACCTAGGACATTTTTTTAAATATGAATAAATATGCTTGGGTGCACCCTTTGTATTTCTTCTTCTTTGATCCGATAGCTGGCGGCGCAAATACACTGCTGTCGGTGCCGCTTAAAAAAATGTGGTTTCTTGCCTAGTTTCTTCGGTTTCCCGCTTCTAGTCAATTCGGCAAGTTGACCACCCTCCTCCTTTCACATCCTGGACTTGGGACCAGGCGACGGTGGAGTTACCTTTGTATGTACTACTAGTCCGTCATGTCGTACACGTCAGTAAGTGAAGGAAGGTTTAGTAGTAAGATCAGCTCGAAGGATAGAGAGAAAGTAAGGATAGATTAAGGGGAGTCGAGTGGGTGATGGAGGAGATGGCGGGGAGTCTTGCGTTTTAGGTGTTTGGTGTTGAATGAGTTCGGGAATGTTGACTGTGGTAGGTTGTTCCATTGTCGAGTAGGTTTTTAAATCAGAGTGTGCGCGCAGATAAGGGCTGCAAACTGCGAGAGTGAGCTGAGCGGGCAAGTCTTGAATTGCGGAAGAAATGTTGTCGAAGAGGTATAAAGTTACTTATTTCAGTGGAACAGTCGTTTTCGTAAAAGCCGTAAAATTTTGCAAGAGCTGCTACATACCTACCGTGGCTTAAAGAGTCAATTGAAGAGCAAATGGCGCTATAACCAATAAATTTAAGAGGGCGGCTTTGCACCTGGTCCAGCCAAGCTAAGGTGGTTCACGGGGCCACGGCCCAGACTATGTATTCGAAGCGAGACAAATGTAGGTCTTTTAGATTGTAGCCCTGGCCGACGGAGGACTGAGGAATTTGCACCTCTTAAAGAATCCCATGCACTGTGATGTTTGTTTAGCAATTTGGAATATGTGGAATCATAGTGAGGGGGAGTGGAGGGTGGTGAATTCGGTACTAAAATAATTTCTTCGCAAATATGATTTTAAGTTTCCTTATGAAATCAGTAGAAAACACTTCTTTGCCGATTACAACGCCATCTATCATGGGGGGGGGGGTCCCATTAATATTTTGGGATGGGGGGTCAATTTCTATATGGTCGGATAGAGTTTCAAAAAATATTGAGCATGTGTTTTTTTTTCAATCGCCAATTTCCGAGATATTTGGGTGGTACGGGTGATTTATAATCCGTAGAGGGTATTACATACCCCGTTTTGAAGGGCAAATTTTTGTATGGTTGTTAGTGCGTACCAAATCCTTGAAAGCCTAAGCTTAAAACCCGAGCTTAAGCCGGGCCGTAAGCCAAATCTGCATATGCAGCTTTTCATCACTTTTGTATGAAGATAAATGTAGCAAAGCGACATGTGACGATTCCTTCCATATAAAGAAAGTGTGAAATGTCGCTAATAAGCATGCGAAGCTTTGATATACGGCCTGGCTTAAACTACCTGATTTAAATGCGAGAATAGTCACATTAAAAAATGCAGTATTTTAATACGCTTTTATTAGCTTCACTAATAAAACTATGTAATAGAATCTTGGAAGATAAATTTCACCCACTTCCCGGTTTCTTATTGAGCTGAATACATGTTTGGTTTGGTTACAATGCAATCTGACCACTTTATAAAAAAATCCATATGGCCGTTTCAAAATGGCGGCAGTTTTTTGCTATTGTGGTCCGCGGCCCCTGACATGGGTATCAAATGAAAGAATATTCTGGTAGAATACTATTAGTTGTGTGGCGTCATTCCAAAGGGTCGTCAAAACAAAATTGCAAACAAAATTGGTTCTACACGTTCAACTTTGCATTCCACTTTTTGACGTTCAATTCTGTCGTCAGTTGTCATTTTCAACTTTTCAAGAAGAAGATCGAAAGGCTCGGCTGTCACTGCTATCCGTGTACACTCATATTCATACATATTCGCACACTCGTTGAACGAAAACACAAAAGTTGAACGCAAATTTCCATTCCATTCTGAGCTGCTTTCCGTTTTCCTTTCAACTCTAGTCTGTTTCAAACTTTGCATTGGAGTGAAAGAGAAAAAAAAGTTGAACGTCAAAAAGTGGAATGCAAAGTTTAATGTGTAGAAACGGTCATAGACTAAAAGTGCAAAATATAACCGATTAACTTCAAATTTTGCAAACATTCGTAGTTCGCGCGATAATTAGTATGTATACATGACGAGTTGAATAGTTGAGTTGAGGTTGAGCCGAAAATAAAAAAGTACTGCACGTTACAAAAAATCACAAACAAAACACAGAGATGCTTCTGTCAACTCAACTATTACTGAATTCACGTCCGTATGCATAATTTCTACTCAATCCAGGCAGCAGAGCTGAGTCGAGCTCAGTCGACCCTAACTCAACTCGACTCCTTCGACTCGGGTTCTACCTGAGTTCAACTCATAATGTATAAGTACTGAATGCAATCTGACCATTTTGTAAAAAAAATCAAGAAGGCGGCCGATTTTTGCAATTCCAGCAATAAAAACTTTAGGTACATTCAAAATTATTTTTACTTTTTGCTTCATTTTTAAATAAAAACGTATTTTTTAGTTTTTTAAACTATTTATATTTTGGCGAATGAACAGAATGGAGTCAGTCAGCAAAAGTCTATATCGGCCTTGGCATTTCCAATTTTCTCTCTATGTATTCATTTTTTTTCTATATTTTCTTTCAATAAATGGCAGTAGGTCTGTTTTTCTTAGTGTTCTTCACATATATATGTACTTTTAAACTTCATCTTAGGCTTTGGTCACAAGACTGTCTTGTCACCTTAACAGGTGAGGTAGATGCTCACAACTATGAAATTGACATGAAATATACATTGTAAATGTTTTCTCTTCTGGTTAACAAATGTACTTCGAGATTAATGAGTACACTCAGCAAGACACATTGACTCAAACCCCGCCATTCCTAAATGTAATTTGTGGTCACAGTTCAGTCAGTTCACTCCGCCCTTAATCCATGATACTTTGTGGTTCATTATTCGCATAACACGCTAGGTGCATTTGTGCCATGATATGCTTGACTCATCATCAACTCTAATTTCATTGCTGAACTCCACACGAGGTATAACATGAACTTGTAAGGGGTGGAAAGGGATGTTTTTTTCTTTATGTTGAAGTTCAATATTTATTCTCTATGGATGTGCACACTTTCACTCCACCCCCCACAGGTTATTTATTGAGAAGCCATTACTCAGCAGATTGTTGGGAGTTTTTTAAACTTAAATATTGTTCTTTCTTAGGAAATTTAAACAAAATAAGAATTTCTAAGAGTTGAGCAATTAGTCCCATCTGAAAACAATCTCACGTTTTTAATACAGAATAATTATGGCACTGTGCTTTTCATGTTAGTAAAGTACACAATTTTTTTTGTGTAAATTTTTGGGGGTTTAAAAGGTTTTTTCTTCAGAATAAAATATTTCCCTTAAATATTCTATGTACAGATCCGATGCGGCAGTCATCACCGAGGAGAATATCATTGCTGCAGAAATATAAATGTTATATTAAAATTAATGGTCGGTATTAAAACGCCTGAATCATGCTGATAAATCAATTTATCGCGTTTGCGTCTTCCCTCCGCCCTGTTTTATATGAAAATCATGTTCTAAGAAAAAAATGTTTGTTCTTCCTACATTTCATGCCAACAAGACCAACAAAAGCACCGAAAAACGAGTGAAGGGAATAAATATATTTTTTAAGGGGCGTATTATTTGCAGGTTGTAATATAACAGGGTAGCAGCGGTGCCACCCTGCTTTTGTTGTAAAAATCAATATTTGACCGGAATATTATAAAACTTTGGAAAATGCCCAAGATATTTGCGGCGGGGTTCACCAAATTTGCCATAAATTTCCATTTAATTAATTAACGAAAATTAGGATTGAGTTTGCGATTTGTCTAGTTTCTCTTGTTTTGTTGGCACTCAATTTTCTAATCGATACAAGTTGAAGTAGTAAATTATGATATTTTCGTAGCATTTCGAATCTATTTCATTGTTATTGGTATAATTGTTAATTTGAATACTGATTTGTTGTATCGTTGTGGCGGTGTTGTTTTGTTGATGTTACTTTATTGGTTATGATATGGGATAGAAATAAAACCACTTTCCATTTTTGCATAATTGTTCGAGGGACTGATCCCATTGAGAATTTTTTAGGGTACGACAGTAAAGCGAGAGGCCAGTCTCATTGCCGATTGCAAAAGGTACTTTGAATCGATGGAAAGGATACATTCATGAATTTCTAAAAGATGAACAAACTCAAATGTTTCACCGAGAATATCGCTGCTGAGGCCGTGGATGTCAAAGAGAGTCAACAAACATCGACGAGACAACGATGTACACCATTTGGCATCAGCAATTTTGATGAAAGTCTGAAGATGTACCTTTAAAAAGTCCAAACCGTTCAACAATTACTGCCTGATGACCGTCAAGTGAGGTTAAGCTACTCCCATGTTCTGTTGTACCTGGTGCAATAAGAAGATGATTTGGTATCCAAAATCATAATGAGTGACAAAGCCTATTTCAAGGCGAGTGACAATGTACTTTCATGGTGGGATTTGAGACTCTCAAAGCTCATGGAAAAAGCGATTCTGACATTCCCAATTAATTTGGCGCACGCCATACTATTGGCTTATGGGTGCAGCGAGGCGCACCGGGTTCCAGCTAGTTATTTATATTATATTATCATTTATTTATGTTATTTCATCATCGTTTTCCTCGTCGTCCAGCACCATGTGCTTGAACAATTAAGCTTTAAGCTGAGCGTCTTGGCTATAACTGGATTTAATAGAGATGACGCAAGCAGTAGCCGGCCCTGTATTGCTCATTCAACTAAGAATAACGCTGCTGTGAGAAAACTCTACACACATCGACAAAACAACGATGCATTATGTCGACGACGATCATTATGTCGAATTTTGGTGAAAGGCAAAGTGCAAACCGTTCAACAATTGCTGTCAAATGAGGTTAAGTTTCTCCCATGGCCTGGTGCATTAAGAGGATGATTTCATATACAATATCATAATGAGCCACAAAGCCTATTTCCACTTAAGTAATTATTTGAATAAGCAAAATTTGTCTCTCTGGGCACGAAAAATCCCCATGAAATGCACCAAGAGCCACTCGCGCAAAACAAACAGCAAACTTTGCAAATTTTGTTTCCTTTTTTAAGGGAGGGTTGCCGGGAGCTCTTGAGTTATCTAGGGCAGTGGTTGGCAAACTCATTTGTCAACAGAGCCAAATATCAACAGTACAATGATTGAAACTTATTTTGAGAGCCAAATAATTATATAGGTAGGTACATTCTGATTAACTTAAGGTACTTCTAAGCTGGCATTTGCTAAAATCGCCCTCAATCTAACTGAGGTATGTTCACTGAGGTCGACCCCTTCCAACTATCCCATTCGCACACATTTGTATACTTATTTTTCATCCTGTGTACATGCCCAAACTCAGTCTTGGAGTCTCAACTTGCTCCAAGTAGGACAATCGCCAGCTCTGGCTTTGTGAGTACCAAACACAGTACATACTTCAAAGCCAGGCAACATAACCACAGGCGTTCCAGGAGCCACCAGCCACAGTGACATTGGCAAGGTACAATCGCGCCCTCTTTGTTCTCGGCAGAATTGCAGAGAATGAGGCCACCATCTTGAAGAATGACAGAACCTACAAAGCAAATTTTTAAGCAGTCATTGAGGAGTGGAAAGCGCAAGGACAGCAGGAGCGGTAGCCTCCCACGCTAAAAGGGAGATATCCCGGGAAAGCCCAGCTCCCCCAACGGACGCTGGGCCGACATCGAGGCCAAAATAGTAGAGATGGTCATGGACTTTGTGATGGGGCAATTTACTCCAGTATCTTCGACGTCAGGAGAGGATGGAATATGGCGAAGAAGATACAACAACGAGTTGTATGAAATTTTTGATGACCCACAACTCTCAACTTTAATAAAATTCAACAGACTGAGACTAGCCGGCCACGTAATCAGAATGGAGGACAATCGTATCCCAAAACGGCTTATGGCATCAGCAATTTCGGGAAGTAGGCCAGTAGGCAGACCCAGGAGGAGATGGATAGACTCTGTGACGGCTGAAGCAGAGTCAATGCTCAACATCCGGAACTGGAGACATGCTGCAAGGGACCGTCAAACTTGGAGAAATGCCCTAGAGGAGGCCAAGGCTCGATTTGGGCTGTAGCGCCATTGGATGGATGGATCTTCGACGTCACAACAGGAAAATCCCTATGGAAAACTAGAAGGTGCTCAAGGCCGAAGAGCACCAACGAAATAGTAGAACCCTGGTACTTCTAATCAACAACGAGTGCTTAGAGTTGCTCGAAAGTGTTGACTTATAAACTCCTTTTTGGACCAAGGCACGCATGGATAACCGTTGTCAAAACGGCTTCTTCTAACGAAGAGGCTAACTCCAATGAAGAGCTCGACACTGTTGGAGCAATATTTGTTCCAGGATATGGTTGGAAATATTGCCGGGGCTTACACCTCGAATAATGTTGGATCTTACACCTGGACATGGCTAGGGCCGGAAAAGGTGACTTCTTCTAAACGAGTCGGGTAAAGAACTGGATTTGGACTGGTGGATCGACTTCTTTTATAGCCGGAAAGCTCTTCTAGGCGGGCTGCTTTAAGCTCCGAAGTGAAGCTTTCAAAGAGAGACAACCGTAATACCGATATTCTGCCTAGACGACAAATTTTCCCTTCTTTAATCTAGTGAAGCAGAAAGTGATCTGAGATTCGGGTGTGATTACCCACACAATATCGATATCATGCGAATTTCATCTAAAGTTATACCGAACGCTTTCGCTTTGATGGGGCGAGTGGTACGACAACTTCGGCTCCGGTCGACCCTGGTAGCCTCGCAGTCAAGGCGCCCACTACCAATTCAGAATTCCTTGGTTCGATTCCACCCCCTGGATTTTTTTTTATGTGACACAACTAGAGACTTAGGGAAGGCCCCTTTTGATCTTGGCGTTTGACTTTTCTCTGTACTATCTGTCGATCTAGAGATTGCTGTCAGGGGTTGCACCCAAAGGCAGAACTACGATTTCCACGTCCACGCTGCGTTTCGTTTCGCAGGGCTGTGCCCCTTATACGGTACTGTTCGATACCTCCTTAAGCCTTTCGTAACGACTATCGTTTTAATAGAGTGAAGTCGTTAGCATTTATAATGTGAACCGAGCTCATGAATCTAACCCCATTCGCAGGAACCTCAGTTATACCACCAGGAACCCAGGCCATCATAACTAGAAGTTATTCATTGGTGATATTGGGTAATACTCCTCTTTTCTCTGATTTGCTGTCATTACCAAGTGGACTCCAGACCCTATGGATTCCAGTTGCAGATCATCGATTTGGAATCGGGACTAGTGCAAAGAGCAACTGTGAGAAGCCAGGACTAAAAATCAGTTTTGTGTAAGTCCTATCGGCGAACCACATGTAAAATACCATACCAATTAATAAAATTAAAATTATAATTAAAGAGAATAACTATAAAAACCAAAATAAAATTGCCTATTCTCTCTTTATTTATTTTTTTTTAGATAACAAAAAAAAAAAAAATCATCTGCGGTAATTCACAAACCGGAAAACCTGAAGGCATATTATTTTCAACACGCTTCATTTGGTATAAATATAGACAAGCCCTGTAACCTGAATTTTATATCTCTCTACCAGCTACCGTACCTGGCTGGTTTGTAGGCTAGCTAATGTATATGAAATGCACAATTTCCCTATAAAATAGTTATGCTTATCAGTTAAAGCGGAACCTGCCCACCTTGGCGCTCACAACACACTACCACCACATCCCTTCAATGTTGTTCGCCTTCTAATACCCGGACACTAACCGGCCTACATCCCATCCTTCGCCCACTTCTTGCTCACCACTCCATATGGATAATGACAATTTCTTTCGTTATGTCACCAAAAACAATTTGGGTGTCGAAAAAATAATTAAGATAAGCCTTAAAGGAGCCAATTTTGCGGAATAGCTTTGTGCGGCAGTAGATATACATTATGTATATTTTTGGTGGTGCCTTCAACACAGGGCAGACAGAAGTGTTCTGTGATAACAGGGGGTTTATGAATAAAAATTATGCTCCACCAAGTGGATTAATCGAGGAGTATTGATCGAAGCTTGAAAGCTCTTGTTTAGAATTATAAAGTGGTAGGACTCTAGTGGATGGTTGAAATTCAAATTGGTCGGCTAGTGTACGTCAGGACTTTGCATGCTTCCTGTCATTTTTTGATTGATTTGAACAACATTTTTTGTTATTCGTCCTTTATAATGCAATGTAACTAAAATAACAAAGAAACGAAAATATCACCAGTTGCGATTGTCTAACATCGATTGTCTAACATTTTGTAGAGCCAGTTATTGTTTAAGAGGACCTCTTCCCGTATATCTTCGCTGAAATTATTGAACTTAGAACGTAAAGAATATACAATCGCTGATCTAGTATCGACTAAAAAAGGAGCACCATAACTGATAGCGTCAACATGGGCTTTTGCGTAGGTTTCTGTGTGCTCCAGCCTCTAACAAACAATGTCAAAATCTTTGCCCGTTTAGGGAGTAATTAAATGATAATATCAATAAATAAATTATCATAGTAATTTCATAGTAAAACGAAAAAAGGTGGGGCGCATACTATAGACAATAGTAGGAAGTGCAGAGTAGCTGGGTTGGGACATCATTCGCATCAATCATGTATGCGCCTCAGGTTTTTTCGTTTTAAATCTTACAAATATTTTCATAGCTCTTACAAATTCACAATCGCAAATTTTCAGGACTATCTGTATGGTGATAGAAATATGTATGAGGTTCTAAATCTGTATGGGGCTAGGTGAAATTTTGCAATCGATTTTGGACATCTTGATGACATTATGACAGATACATGTGAAAATTGTGAAGACAATGGTAATCCCCCCTTTTGAGATGGCCGCCATGGATCTAATAGTATATTTTTTCCCAAGCAAGATGATTCAGTGCGAATCGAACGAAACCGTTAAACCGATTCAATAGTTCTAGCAATAGCTCGAGTAATGGTTGTTAAATTCTTTGAACCACCTTTTAATAAAACCCAGGAATAAACTACCTCTGGAAGAGGTATAGTTAATGTGAGTGGAATAATCCAGCTTTCTATCAAATCTAATCCCGACATTTTTAACAAAATTAACACGAGGGATACCCTCATTAGAAAAGGTGTATAGGACCACGTCTCTTACTAAAAGTCATGTTTACACATTTACTAATTATTAAGAACCAGCTTATTGTTAGCGCACCAAGCGTAACAAGGCGTCAAGATCAACTTGTAAAAGTTTGAAATCCTCAAGACTCTTTATGTGACGGCGTAACTTGATGTTATCAGCGGTGCGGAGCGTACCGAACGAATTGGTTCTATTTGAGCCTTAACCGTAGCAAAATCTGGGTCAGTCGACTGTCAAATTGGATTAGTCGACTGTCAAATTTTATATTTGCTTTCTTTACATTAAGATGAAATGCCATCAGCTAATTAGAATTCGGACTGAAAGGCGTGTTAAAAGTTCATTTGTGAGGAAGGGAGTGGGGAAGCAAAATTTTATTTGAGATAACTGATAATGTGGACTCCTTGCCCTCCTGTATTCCGATAGCGTTTTCCGCTTTTACTGGACCCACAACTATCGAAACGTGAGCACTCATGCAACAACCATTTCATACGGTAAAATGCGGTGTGTGCCTTCTTGTATTTCTATATTCTAAGGGCCTTTTCGCGGGTCAGTATTACTTGGCTCGTAGATACTTTGTACCATTCGCCGAGTCGCGCTTTTGCCGGTCGAGGCTAAACAATCGAGGAGCTAATAACTATGCTACTTTCTGAAGTTCGTATGACCGCGGAACACTTTTTGTGTATCTTAAGACCCCTATTTACACACAGATCGCCGATCGCACAATCGGATTTATCGTCAGCTCGTGCCTAAAGATCAGAACTTCTATTCCCTCTCAAGCCGAGAATTTACGACAAGAGTTCACGCCGTAACCACTGTTAACGGAAAGCAAAGCGGAAGCTAGGCGCGCAAACCAGACGTGATGTGAGGCGGTGTTCACGTCGTGAGTATGGAGCCGCCTTGAAGTTTACCTTGAGGCCATGAACTGAACATTGCACTTGAATTAATAGTTTGATATGATGAAGCTGTCGTTTTCGCTTGTGTGTTTGTAGGGAATCATGACCTCACCTGCGTGCCACGGCCTGTCAGCCGGATACCTGAAGTATCATCCCTCATTTAGTCTGAGTCAAGCTTAGTCGTGCCGGCCGACCTGGTCTGAAAGGCGGCCTGTAAGGGAATGGGTGTCTTGGAGAAACATGATTTACTAAATTTAACTCAGTTTTTCGCATTTTTACACTGTTTGTTAAAAAAAAAAAAAAAAAAAAAAAATAATTACGTGATATTTGCTGAGACCCCCCCCCCGGCCACGTGAGATTGAGTGAGATTCGGCTCGACCCCCTTCCCCTCCCTAAACCCCTCACGTAATTAATGGACGACCCCTCATCTCAATATACCACCGTCAATGTAACAAATTAAAGTTAAGATGAAAGGAGTATTCGCTGAACTTCTCTACTTCTAGCAGAAATCCACAAGCATTCCAAGAACGATATTATTCATAACTCCTTCCCGTTAACGTATGCTCCTTTTTTGTTTCTTGTGTCAAACAAATGTTCTTTCTCGTGTAATTCTCCATCATAAGTCGTTTTTTTCCATCTTCACATACTTCAACCCATTTAGTACAACTTTCAACATTTCCAAAAAGGTAAATTTAATTATTACACAACACAAAATCTTTCCTCAGCGAATCCATAAAAACCTTTTCCTCGAAAGTATAACACATTTTGCTAGAAAATCTTCAGCATCGCACAAAGGTATTTTTGACAAGCCTAATTAATGCATTTCTGTTGTAACTTACCTCATAAAATAAGTCCATTATGTTTCATACGTTATGCCAAAGTGAAAAAAGGGCCGACCCAGTGTACTAGTACAAGCGGCATCTTGAAATTCTTGAAGCCTCACAAACAAGAAAGGATAGAAGAAATCCAAATTCTTGAAGCCCGACAACTACAATAACAGAGAGGAATAAGAAAAAACGCCGTCCCCCACCCCCCCAAAAAAAGGATATTTCCCTTTTTGGCATAAAAAAGGATGACTGAAGCCACATAAAAATGATACACCTTTGACTAAATCATAGCAGCATTGTTCGAGGAGCACGGGAATGTGTAGTATTGTACTATAATAGGCAATTATGTATAGAGGCCCGCACACATAAGGCCACATCGGATATAAAATCGATCCTATACTATGCCAGTGAGGAAAATTACAGTTAACTCAAAATAATTATGGAAGGGTACACACAATAGAAAGGTTCCTACAGAAAGGTACGATGATAAGAGAAACGTGAACCCTCTTAATGGAGATTGTTTAAGGATACAGGAATTTTCGTATATAGATATATCTATAGGATATATTTTTTTATACTTCTTCTTCTTTTTTTATCTTCTTATCTGGCTTAATGGATAAAATTTAAGTTAATTGTAGGGTAAAAGAAAAAATTCTTTTGATAAAAATTTATCTATGCAAATTTGAACCTATATAGGGCCGCCATTCGTTTTCTTAGTAAAAAGTATGTTTTAAAGGACTTGGTTAATTCGTTTTGTTTCCGAACTAAATCGTTATTGTGCGCTATAATTCTTTGTTGTGGGGTATGAGGTCCTTAAAATTTATTGATGCTCTTCATCTAAGGAGTACGTAGGAAATTGCGTGCTTAAATGATATTACACTCTGGTACTTCCTAGGAGAGACTACTTACAAATCTGCAAAATAAATCAACTCCTAGGAAGCTTTTTACCACTACAGGAGATTACCACTCACATGAACATACGGTAACTTGAGTTATTCAGTAACCTTAAAGTTGAATTTTTAAAAATTATAGATTCCATATCTAGAGATTCGTAAATATGGGTATAATAAATAGCATACACCACTGAGTACCAAAAGAAAATAGCTTCTTACACTTTCGAAGACAGAACAAGGTCTTTTCAGGAATGTTTCCAAACGTGATTAGTGAAATTATACAAGGAAGCCTGATTAAATATGGCGACTGAGCAGCAGGCTATTCACGTGGAAAACATTCCCATTTTCAACCTATCTCGTTTGGAATGAATTCGCCTTTACTTTAACCTTCAGCATGAAACTTCTCGTTCTAATTGTGGACCCAAAACTCAATTGGTAATCGAATATTAGGCATCGAGACTGCGTTCTAGTCCTGAAAAAAAAAACTTCGGCAAGAGATCGGTTTCGAGCCAAAGATGGTAGTCTGGATGAACACAGTCGTGATACGTCCAATACTCACGTAGGGTTCGGTAGGACCAATAATGTCATAAAGTCATAATATGGAGAAATGGACACGAAGAAGTTCGATATACTTATAACAATCCAAATATTAAGGGAAATATTCACAATGTTTGGGCTTACCCTTACAATAGTATTCGACAACGCTCGCAATTCAGCTCCGACGAATTTAAAAAAACTCTCAAAAATAACGAGGTGACCCACAAATACTGCGCATCATACCACCCAGCCACAAATGACCAGGCTGAAATAAATGTGGGCACAATAAAGCAGGGACTAAAGAAGCTGGTACACGAGTCAGGAAAAGGACACGCCAACCTGGAAAAATCTGCTAATGCAATACAGTAAGGCTCTGAACAACACTACGGGATTGAACCCAGCCGAATTAATGTTCAAAAGGCTAATGCGCACTCGTTTAGACCTCGTTACCACTAGATCACCGAAAACAAACGAAGAAAAAACACAAACCAAGAAAAACAAAGAATTTCGTGTCAGGGACATGGTTCAAGTCAGATCAAATGGAATGCTGCAAAGGGAAATTTGGCCATGTTGAGCACAGGGTCGGGCTACTACACTATGAAATCCGAATCGACAATAAGCTGGACCGTATGCATGTAAACCAAATCAGACCAACAAGGTGCACGGGACACACAAAAAAAACCATACCTACACTAATCCCTAATTGTAGCATTAATGACACCAATCCACAAGGCAACTTAGGATAAACCAACACGAATTCGTCACCGGGCAAAACGCACAACGAGGACTACCAAGAAGGAAAGACCAAAGAAACAAAAGATACCATAAGAAGGTGGGAAGGAAGGACGGTGGTGCTGCCGGGATTCAAACCCGAGACCTCTGGGATGGTAGCCAGGAGCCTTAGCCTAGACTACCGAGGCCCACTTTGCAAGTGATTCACACACTCAATACACACGGTCTTCTTTAGTACTCACGAGGTTTTTAAGTGCCTCAAAGTGCTTTATATCAAAAGTCCCTTCAACCTGATAACCTCTAATTGTCTTAGAGAAATACGCCCCACTTTTTTTTAACTAAACCTTTGCGGATTTTTTTGCCATATCTTAGTTCAGAGTTTGTCCAGACTATTGGAAACTAGCTTATTATCATCCCATATCGAAAAAAGGTAAACCCAAAAACCCTTAAAACTACCGATAAGTAGCAACTACTTCTAATCTCTTCACAATCATTTAGGCGATAATCATAAGAAATGTTATGGAATGTTTGAAATACAACAAAATATAAGAAATCAAGTAGTAAGACTAAAGACTAAAATCTCCACCGCCAACCTTTTAGTGTATCTTACAGAATACCCCATTTGGCATGGCACCCTGCTCTGCGCGCTAAACTCTAAGTTATTGGTATTGACTCAGTTCTCAGGTTGTACTAAAAGACAAAAATTTTAAACCCAACCTTTCTCTGTTGGAGTCCCACAGGAGACAATTCTGTCACCTTCCCTATTTCTAATAAATTTTAAATGACACTCTCAATTTTCCCAAACCTACTTCACAGCTTTGATTATGACGGTAATATGAATTAATCTTACATCTTAAATAATGCAAAACAAGCACTTGCTCAACGTTGTCTCTAGGAACGGTCGCAAGAATTATGTAAAGTTCCACGCTTCCAAAACGAATTATTGTTTCATCTTCAATAAAACCTAAACCGGCTTTCTTCTCTCTCAGTGGACTTTGTATATCTAACGGCTGTTAACATCCTCAGAGTTCAAGACCTAATCGCATCAACTTCAGCTCGTTTCTATTGGCTGGTGCCTCGGAAACTACGTTAGAATATCTCAACAAGAAGTTCCACCGAACTCGTGAATGGTAGCACCTTTTGCGCCTCCGTAGACTAGGAAACCAACGCAGGAATGTAGAACAGTTGGCAACATCGCATCGACAGTTCCACTGGAATGAACGCACTGTTGCCTGCTAGAAGGTTCCGCCAAAAGAGTTGATGCCGGAGCGCGCAGCTGGGGAAATTAAAGGTGCACACAAATAAAAATTGCGCACATATTGATAAGAAATGCGCTTATGTATTTTCAAATTTCCCCTTCGAAATTTGTTGCGACTAGGCTAAGGGACGGGAACGGCATGCGGGGATTCTACTGCGCATGGAAAACGCGACTTTCTCGGCATCAACTCTTTTGGCGGAACCTCTAGTAATTTTTTTCCCGCAATAAAGATAACTCCACCCAGGTTTACCCTCATACCCCCCCCCTGTGGTTCTCGCACACTACGTCTATAAATTTGTCTCCCAGTGGGAAAAATTTGGAGCGATGCACAGGGGAGTGCACTTGGAGCACTCTCAAGGGAACTTTCTTGGAGCTTTCATAAATTTTATATAAAAAAAGAAAACGGGCAATTATCTTCATGCCCATAAAATGTGACATTAGCAAACTCAATAGCCCGGCTCTCGTTCGATACGGAGAACAAGCAGCTTTGGAAGTTGATAGAGTTTAGTTGGGGGACTGCTTTGGTAAAGCCACTCTCGGGCTTGGAAAGAAAAAGGCATTTGCAAAAGATAAACCAAATAAAAGCTTTTCGATACCGGATCACATACCCACAGGCGCCCATGAATATTTCTTTTTTAAAAAGCTTTTTTATAATGCTCCAACAACGCGTTTTTGGGAGCATAAAAACGTATGCTCCCTCGCAATGACATGCAATGTTAAAAAGAATATAGAACGGGTATGACAACGGGAGTACTCTATGCTCCTTTTGGTGCGCTACAAGATGGCTCTTGGAGCACTCCTTTTCCCGCTGGGCTTTAAATACAACAATTGTATTTTGCGACTGTGGAACAACAACCTTCTAGAGTCAACATTTCTGAACTGGTATAACATCCTAGGACTCAAATGTAAGCTTCAGCACCTTCTTCACGGACACCCTGCAGACCACTTATCTATTCTGGGCGATTCCAACCCGAGTAAAACTTTATTAATTTTTTGAAAAGCATATATGTGTCCCCTACAAGCACACATAGCGAGCAAATGCGCCTCTGCCACATGCAATAAACGTTCCCGGTACAGGCATAAAACCAAAGACTAAAAATGAACTCGCCTGAGGTAAGCCGCCTCTGTTGCACATATGAATGCATTCGTAATCGACTATTCCAAACACCAGCGCAGTTTTCTAATCGGTCCCCCAACTAAGTACTAATCACGTCCAGTGCTGCTTAGCTCACGCAATCGAACAAAATCCGATCCATTGAGTACGTTAATGGCATCCTTTACCGACTAGAATTCAATGTAAGGCATGCCTAAAGTTATGTACGGGCCTCGTGAGGTAAACGTTCGGTATACCAGATTAGACTTTCCTCATGAACACCTCATATGGCCCTCATAGGGCAGTATTAGGTATACCAAAATTAAATTTGTTTTATGAATACCTTACGAGGGCCTCATACAAAATACATGAGGCACTCCGCATGCACTCTAAGATTAGGTTTTCATTAGGGAAATCTTACAAGGGCCTTAGGTGGGAAAGAAGGTGTTTACCCCGTTAGGTATTATTGAGTAATTCCTTATGAGGCCCATGTACATATATTGATGAAATTTGATTGAAATTTTTCCCTTCATGATATAATTCACATGTAAAACCAAACTACTATGGTTAAGTAGCAAAATGTGCTTAATCGCCATCAGAATTTTTAATGTCTCTGGTTTAATAAATTGTAAACTCATTTTTTTGTCAATCAGCAGTCATATATAGGCAAGCAAGTCATTTCACGAGAGAATTTTTGTTTGTTTCCATATTCGCCGTAGTCGTTGTCCTTTAATCTGCTCTTGGTGGCTATAGCCCAGTCATTTTAAACATGAACCTCTCGTATAGGACAGGGTTTGACCCTTTTTTTGTATAAAGTGACTGGGCTACTATATAGTCGTGACTTCTGTATTCGGGGTTTTCCAATTTTTTATTATTAAGAAAAAGAGAAAAAAAAATACTTTAGTTTTGCTGAGTTTTTGTCAAGTTTTACTGGTGAGTTATTCTTACCAGCGTCTATTAAGCTACGATACCTCGAAATGGGGAAAAACTGCCAATGATCTATCGCACGCTTTACATAATAAACGATAGGTACGCATTATATGGTCCTATCCATTTTTGCCTGATATGGCCCTCATAAGGATTTTCTAGTTCGGCGGTAATAAGTGAAAAGCGTTACACTTTTCTTCTGGGCCTTATTAGGTTTCAACATTAGGGCCTAACAGTCAAATTAGGCTAACCTCATCCGGGCCGAACCCAGAAATTCTAGTCGGGTTGTGGTCACCATAATAATTGCCTATTTTTTTCGTCCAATACAATTCTTTGAAGCCCCAATTCCACTATCGAGAAAAATTGTCCGCGTACCGAGCTTCGTTCGTAGAGCTTCGTTTGGATTGCATTTGGAAAAGTAAAATGTTCACCGTACTGTTTCATGCTAAGAGCAAGCGAGTCTTAGTTTTACTCGAAGAATCTAGGTTTTTTCACATAAAAATGATATGAAATTCATGAAGCTTTTTTATACTCCGCACCATAAAAGAAGGGAGACTCAAAATCGCTGTTTCCATGTGCAGTAAGAGTCTCAAGTCGTCGCAAGCCAGAATCATAACTCTGTTTGCTTATAGACGCAAATTATCTGCTCATTTATATTCTCAATTAAATCAATTAAAATCAAAGGGAAATTAGTGTATCCTTTCTTTATGGTGCGTGCGGCCTATGCCATGGCTATCTACTTTGATGAAACGATTTTTTAATTTTATTTCCCGTGGCAATTGTGGGTTAAATTTCATTCTATGACTAGTTTATTGAGTAGACTAAAACTGAAATGAAAATTTATGAGTATCGATTTCCGAGGGAGTTTTTAAAATCTCCAATTGGCAACGAGAAGCCGCAATTTTTTGCTAAGCGAATTCCACGATCGCAAATACAGGGTGTTCCAAACCACCCGTACCACCCAAATATCTCTGAAATTTGGGATTGAAATAGAAAAACAAAAAACACGTGTTCAATATTTTTTGAAACTCTATCCGACCATACAAAAATGGACCCCCCAAACAACCCCCTCTTTGGGGGGTGGGGGGCAACTTTGGAAATTTAAATGGGACCCCCCATTTTTTTTGCCAGATTCGGAATCTTCATAAAAAAATATGAAGATTTTGTCCCAAGCATTTTTTACGATTCGCCATAGATGGCGCTGTAATCGGAGGAAAATGTTTTTATGACTTATTTATTTCCGCCGATTACAGCGCCATCTAAGGCAAATCACAAAAAATGATAAGAATAAAATCTTCATATTTTTTCATGAAGAATCTAAATCTGTAATAAAAAATAGGGGTTTTTATTTTGTTTTCAATTCTGCATCCCTTCCCCTCCAAAAAATTGGGGGTAGAGAGCCATTTTGATTATTAACTTGAAAACCCCTAATTTTTATTGCAGATTTAGATTCTTCATGAAAAAATATGAAGATTTTATTCTTATCATTTTTTGTGATTCGCCTTAGATGGCGCTGTAATCGGCGGAAATAAATAAGTTATAAAAAACGTTTTCCTCCGATTACAGCGCCATCTATTGCGAATCGTAAAAAATGCTTGGGACAAAATCTTCATATTTTTTTATGAAGATTCCGAATCTGGCAAAAAAAATGGGGGGTCCCATTTAAATTTCCAAAGTTGCCCCCCACCCCCCAAAGAGGGGGTTGTTTGGGGGGTCCATTTTTGTATGGTCGGATAGAGTTTCAAAAAATATTGAACACGTGTTTTTTGTTTTTCTATTTCAATCCCAAATTTCAGAGATATTTGGGTGGTACGGGTGGTTTGGAACACCCTGTATATGAACTTAAAAATGAGCCGATGTCATCACGTTAAATTGACAAAATTATGAAAAAAATAATCTCTTTAGGCTAAACCCATAACTTTCAATCTTAATCACATACGAGTACCGCCGGAACACCACCAATCAGGCCAAAATATTGACTGTCATTGCCATGGATGGAATTGAAGGCTGAATATGAATAAAAAGGACCTTTAGCCCATTTCCACATGCCAATTTCCTAGAAATCACGATGCCGTCAAATATTGACCACGTCGTCGCACCGGGGAAGTAGCACAACGCCTTCAACCAAAAAAAAAAGCAAAAAATATAAAGAAAACATAAAAATCATTTTTTCGATTTAAAATTTCGATTTAGAAAATGATTGTAATGTATAGAAGGTTTTGATGGCATTAAATTCGATAACAGCAAGGAAGAAGGTGAAATGTTTCCTGACATCCGTCGCTGCAGACACGTATACGAAATCCTTGGAAGCCTATCAGCACGGAAAACAGCAGCGAAATTGTAAAATTGAAGAAATGTTGACGGGTTTTGAAGAGAACATTTCAACGTCATCCCAGAAGGAGATTTAAATTCAATAGACGATACCAATCACACTAACTAAAACGTTTGATGATTCCATATCAGACGCCGAGCTATTGATGCAGACATGCAAATTTGACGGATTTGTGGAAGGCACTTGGAGAGAACGTCGTCTTAGAGGCAAAAGCGAAAGCGTTCAATCAAGGTTATAAGACGAAAAGGATCTATCTGTGCACAAAAAAAAAAACGGCGCGGTAATCCTGTCTATGGCGTTAACAAAGTTAAACGAGTTTAGAAATTTGAATGATAAGAAGAAGGTCATCAGCGAAATGGAAGAATCAGCTTCAAATTACTGGCAGGAGGTAATGGTAGATGAAAATCGCAGCCAGACTTAATGTGGACTATTTTGAGACGGTGTTGCTATACATATACACAGGGTGGTTTCGTTTTCCAATGCAAGACACTCCTAAAGATGGGATTCAGAAGGCAGCTACCAAAAAATTAGATTGGAGGTGATTAGGTAAAGTCCTTCGAGCCATTAAAGTCCTTTTGGGTAAATGTTATAGCGCCATTGTAGATAGGTGAATTTCTTTACCCTTAAGACTATAGTGACAGACGAGAATAATTTAAGCCATCCATAAGAAGATTCACTTAGAAATTGCCACCGATTTCTCCAGACTGATGAAGCTAGAACCTGATAGGCGACTTGATTAAGATGTTGGGCTAGACTTGAGTTGATTGGAAGTGTCCTTATCGAAAAAAAAAACAATTTGGGTAAAATTTATATTCTAGACTCTCTTCTCGTAACAAAAATTTCTTTATGTGGATGACTAAAGGCCCCCATACACGATCAAATTGGCTGTACAACCAGATTTTCATCAAACCTATAAGCGCAATGTATTTTGATCGGCCGACCGGCCCACAATCGATAGTTTTGGTTGTACAACCGCACTTCGCTGTACAACCAATTGGACCGTGTATGGGGGCCTTAAGAGCTCAGACCCTTTTGTATTGCCGACGATTGTCCAATGGCAATTTCAAGACGGAAAAGAATGGAAGAGGGCCTACCACAACATAGGGTCTCACTCTATTGGTTCCCATCCAGTCCAGCCACAAAAGAACTCTGAATTCGGTGATCGAACAGAGGATGACTTTCTTGATAACTCCTCGAGGGGATGGTAGAAGAGGAAGTAAGCAGTTGATGTAAAGAGAGGGAAAACAAGAATGAATGAATTTAGGTGGGAGCAGTAGAAAGACGCGGGACCACTTCTTTATGTGATAAACTAAGCTTCAGAATCACTATATGCACTACCAGTAAGTCATGCCGTTTGGGTTATGGTGCTTCATCTAGCAGCAAGTTTAGCTTGAAAGATAGAAGAATAGGATATAGTTAGTCGTCAGGTAGGTAGGGTCTAGAGATGCATACATTTGAACTCTAGGATGGTGTACGAGTTTGCAAATCGCGAGTGTGGAGGATTGTTCCCTGATTGAGTTGTTCTAATAATAAATTATCTTATTGGCCGCATGGGCTAGTTTTTTGTTACGAGGGAAAGAAATGTCGTGCAAGCAGAGAGGCTATGGTAGTTCCGATGGGATTTTGTTGGGGCTTCTACTACCAATTACTAATTTTTGTTCAACGAGTCTATGGAAACGCATACAGTATCATCAACAGGTTTTATGGTCAGAAAAGAATGATTATCGGCTTTAAAGCAATAAACGAAAGGCTATGCACCCTTCGTGTGCGAGGTAAATTTAAGAACATCAACCTCATAAACATTCACGCACCTACAGTGCGAGTAAGTACAAGTAAGAGTTCATGGAGTAAAGATGTGGTTTTGTTGATCTTCACTTTATTAATTATCTTCCGTTGAATTTAATTTGTTTTCCAGTTTTTTGAGTGGTCATTGAAGAATAAGTTCCGTAAATCTATTTTGGACCCCGCAGAGTACTTTATCCGCTTAATAGTTGCTTTATTTTCGTGATTTATCAATTTTTATAGTCCGACGTAGTAGTGTACTGCCCGCCCAACTTATTTAACGAAGACAATGCTGAGGAACTCTTTAACGTTCTCTCTAGGCTTAGTAGGCAGTATAGCGATATTCTTATTGCGGGTGATCTCAATGTTAACCTGCTTAAATCAAACCGTAGAAGCAGTACGTTCAAATGGTTACTCCAATCTGTTGATATTGAGATCTTAAACAATCTTCCAACATTCAATAATTGCTTGCGACCCTCTTTGCTTGACATAGCTAGTAAGAATTTGGCCGTTGCAAGTACTAGATTTACGCGTAAAGATATCCATAAAGCCACCTGGGTATCTCCTAATGGAGCCACGCGCAACCAAATAGACCATGTGTTGATACACCGCCGGCACTTTTTTTTTTTTTTTTTTTTTTTTTTTTTTTATATGAAAAAACCAAGCTTAGGTGTAACCCTTTGTACTACCAGTCCGTCATGTCGTTCAGTTCATGGTGCAATGTCTAGTAGTAGCTTGGTTTGAAGAATAGAGGAGAATAGGAAAGGTTAGAGGGGGTCTGGAGGGTGTAGAAGAAAATGACGATGAACCTCACGTTTGAACTCTAAGATGTTGTACGAGTTCGGAAATACCGACTGCGGGAGATCATTCCACAATCGAGTTGTTCTATTCATAAACGAACTTCTGAACCGTATTGTGCGTGAACGAGGGGGCTGTAGGGTATGGGGGTGAGCCGAGCGGGCTAGTCTTGTGTTGCGGGAAAAGTATTGCGGTGCAGGCAGGAGGTCCTGAATTTCGGTGGAACAGTCGCCATGGTAATAGCGATAAAGTATGGAGAGGGCTGCTACATTCCTACGGTGGCTCAAGGTGTCTATGGAGGCGCGAAAGGGGCCATCACCAATGAGTTTGAGGGCACGATTTTGCACCTTGTCGAGACAAGCCAAGGTGGTTTTTGGGGCGCCTGCCCAGATATGTGAGTTGTATTCGAGGCGCGGCCGAATGTAGGATTTGTATATTGTAGCCAATGCGGCTGGCTGGAGGAGGAACTTGCATCTCTTGAGAAATCCAAGGCATTGGGAGGCTTGTTTGGCGATTTGGAATATGTGATCGTTCCATCGCAGATGCTCCGTTAAAGTTACCCCTAGGATGTTGAGAGTTGAGTCAGCCGTTAGATTCTCTCCATCCACCGAGACAGGAGGAAGGTCGGTACAATTTTTGTTGGAGATCAGACAGTGCTTCGTTTTTGTGGCATTGAATTCGACGCGGTTCATTTCGCCCCAATGAAGAATCGATTCGATATCCCGGTTGATCGAAGCCGACATCAGTTGACGGTGGTAAAGACAAGGTCTGGCACGTGCTTGTCTTATATTGTCGAAGGAGTAAGAGAAATTCAGAGTACCGTCATCAGCGAAGCAGTGAAGTGGGTTGGAGGGGATTGAGAGCAGATCATTAATGAAGATTAGAAAAAGTGCGGGTGAAAGAATTGACCCCTGGGGAACTCCGGCCGAAATGGCGTGGGGGTTGGATTCGACGCCATCCAATACTACCTTGATTGAACGGCATGAAAGAAAGCTCTTAATCCAGTTCCTTAGAACTAAGTGTATACCAATAGCTTGGAGTTTATTCAACAGAGCTGGGTGCCATACTCTGTCAAAAGCCTTTGATATATCTAGAGCAACTAGGCTAGACTCACCAAAGCTGTGAATGCTTTGGTTGATACGCTCGGTTAAACACACAAGCAGATCGCCAGTAGACCGTTTAGATCTGAAGCCGTATTGCCTGTCGTGTATAATTTGGTTGGATTCTAGATATTTCATCAGCCTTTTATTGATTATTGTCTCCATGATTTTGGAGAGAACAGAAGTAATTGCTATTGGGCGGTAGTTTAAGGGGTCGCTGGCTTCACCTTTTTTTGGGATTGGCTGAACATGAGCTAGTTTCCAAGAGTCGGGATACACTCCGGAGAAGTAAGACAGGGCAAAAAGTTTGCGCAGAGGTTTAGCCAAAGGTGAGGCACATTTTTTAAGTACCATAGGGGGGATTTTGTCGGGACCAGTGGATTTGTTGGCGTCGAGTTCTTTGAGACACCTAAACACCTCGCGAGTCCTGAAGTGAACTCCGTCCATTGAGTGGGTGGTATTCTCGAGAGTGGGGGGTGACATAGCAGCATCGGGTAAAGAAGAATTTGCGGCGAACAGAGAAGCTAATAGGTCGGCCTTGGGTTTGCTTTCTGTTATCACTTCCTTGTTGTGAATAAAAGGAGGTGTTGAGGAGGAAGTAAAATTCTTCTTGATGGCAGTTACCAAGGACCAGAAGTTTTTGCTGCCTGTAGTGGAGTTAAGAATCTTACTTCTCAATCTATCATCAAATGATGATTTGACTTTCCTGATGATGGAGTTACAGGAGTTTCTAAGTCTGACGTACTCACGACGAAGTGGCTCATTAGGCGAACGTCTGTATGCTCTATAGGCGGCTTCTTTAGCTTTGATTGCGTTCATACATTCCCCATTGAACCATTTGTTTGGCCTAGGCTTCACAGATTTGGTAGAGTGAGGGATGAACAAGCGCATACCCGCTCGAATAATTTTAGTGACTTTTCGAGTGTGATGACGGTATGAACGCACTGAGGTGCCAACTTCGACTCGGTTGTTGGTTTGGTGCTCCGAGCGAGAGCGCATTACAACGCTGAAAAGCTTTGTATCCGCTATCAGGCTCGAATCAACACAGCTTCACTATGCAATGAAATGGCAAGAAACAGCTACGGTCATGCATTAGAACTCGCCATAAGTCCTGGGGATGAGATGCCGGGCGTCGACGAGAGCTGGACCCGCCCTAAAAATATTGTCATTGGCACTGCTGACTCCATCATAGGGAGAAGTCGTAGAGATCGGAACGACTGGTTCGATAATGAATGCAAGCTGACAACTGAACGTAAGAATGCTGCTTACCGAGCAACGCGACCGTCTTAGAAAGCACGGGTACGCGAAGAGAAATATATGGAGCTCAAAAAAGAATATAAGAGAATTCACAGACGAAAAAAAAACCGTCTCAAAGAAAAAGCTCATCTGTGAACTAGAACAGTACAGAGAGCGACGGCCGCACCAGGCGCGGGAGTTCTACTGAAGAGTCCGCAGTATGACACAATTCACATCACGTTGCACATACTGCAAGGACTGCAATCTGATCATCGATCCTAAAGGAATATTGCTCCGATGGGAAGAGCACTTTCATGAATTGCTAAATGGCGAGCTAACTGAGGATTCGGAGGCTCCACCAATATCTGATGATAATGCTATACTGCCGCCACCAAGCTTAGAAGAAGTTAGAAGAGCCATCGGCTCAAAAACAACAAGGTCTCGGGTGCAGACGGCTTCCCAGCGGAGCTACATTGCACCAAGCCACTCACGAATTAATTGTTCAAGTATGGGAGCAGGAAATGATGCCAAAAGACTGGAAAAAAGGCCGGTACATAAAAAAGAAGATATCACAGCGTGCACTAATTCTCGCGGTATAACGTTGTTGAGTACCACTTATAAGATATTCTCCGCTATCCTACAAAACAGGATGGCCCCATACGCCAGAAACATTATAGGCCAATACCAGTGTGGCTTCAGCCCAGGCAAATCAACGACCGATCAGATTTTTACCTCGAGGAAGGCTATGGAACAATGTCTCGAGTTTCAATACTCATTTCAACATCTTTTCATAGACTTTAAAGCCGCCTATGATATAGTAGAACTCGGCATACCGAACAAACTGATAAGACTATGTAGGTTAACCAAGAGCAATCAGCGCGTTTATGTGCAGGACCGAACCGGTCTATTGAACCGATCCGGTCTTGAGTTTATGTGCGCATTCGAATATAACCTCACTGAGCTGTGACAACGAAGTCAAAGTCACCGCTGTGTCGGTACCGAAATGGTTCGGTCCGCTATGGTCCACCTGAAAATCAAGACCCAAAGGACCAAAAATGGTTCGGTCCCGTCCTCGTTTATGCGGGGGTTTTTTGGACCTTTTATGATACTTTGGACCGGTTTGGTCCTGCACATAAACGCGCTGAATGTGACAAGCCAAGTAAAGGTATCCGGTACACCGTCCAGACCAATCAACATTTATAATGGACTCCGACAAGGCAACGGTCTGGCCCATCTCTTTTCAATCCGAGATTTAGGCGTGACATCAAGGGGCACAATCCTCCACAAGTCCACCCAATTGCTGGGTTACGCAGACGACATTGACATCATTGGAAGAACAACAACAGCTGTACATTAACCAAAGCAAAACAAAGTACATGGTGGCCTCGTCTACAAGAACATCTAACATTGGTCCCAAAATCAAGGTAGAGGAGTACGAGTTTGAAGTGGTAAAATCATTTACCTCTTTTGGGTCAATAGTAGCAGCCGACAATAGCATGAAGCCAGAAATGCGCGCACGATTGCTAAAAGCCAACAAAGCCTTTAAATCCAAGCTTCTAACTATAACATCTAAACTTTAATACGATAGTCTTATCGGTCCTCACATATTCCTCTAAAACGTGGGTGCTTAGCAAAAAGCACTCAAACCTGTTAGCCGTGTTCGAGAGGAAAATACTTCGGAGGATTTTTGGCCCCTAATGTGACGAAGGACGATTTCGGAGACTCTACAACGATGAGATCTACGAGCGCTATCGCGATATAGACGTTGCGAAGAAAATAAAGCTCGGTAGGCTCTCATAGGCAGGGCATCTAGCTCTTATGAGTGGAGATGAGCCTGCTTAGAAAGTTCTCTGCGATAAGACCTATGGAGTGCGACAGCGGGGAAGACCCAACCTTCGCTGGAATGATGACGTAGACCAGAACGCTCAGAGCTTAGTGATGCCAAACTGGATGACATCGGCTCAGAATCGGGACCGATGGAGGGAACAGCTGCGAGAGGCCAGGACCAGATCCCGGTTGTAGAGCCGGTAAAGAAGGAGATACAGGGAAAGGATACTAGTAGAGTATCAATGTGGTTTTCATCCAGGAAGATCTACAAGAGAGTAGCGGTTTTCACAGGGAGACTGGAAAAAACTGTTGAATTTAAGTTAAGCTTACATATGAATGCCATACGTAGGTAGGAACCCCTAACAGAAAGTAGAACTGACGAAAATTTCGATGAAAAATGCAAGGTAGTCTCTACACCTATGCTTGATCATTTTGATCTGAAATTTAATCGGGAAAACTTGGTTTCGTTGAATGACTCGATTAAGTCCTCTTTCCGTTTCCCATCGGTGTACGTTTGAACTTCGAGCTTTCATCATTCAATTGATCGGGTTACCCCTGACACAAAAACTGCCCGGACATTTTTTAAAACCCCTCCCGGGTGGCCCGGACGCCCTTCAAACTAGGACAAACGACAAATCCCCGGCAACCAGGACGTATGGCAACCCTACTCTAGGGTGAGTGTCGAAAAGCAACCAAAGAGATTTGTTTTTATTTTTAAGAGCGTGAATTGATTTATAGGCGAGTTGCCGAAACTCAGAAGTTATATCGTTCTCAAGTTTGAGAGTAAAGAAAGAGTGAAGACGTGCTAATAGCTCTTCTAAAGAATCACAGTTCAACAGAAATACTACAAAATAATTCTTTGGAAAATGCGAGTCATATTAATTATTAAATAATAAAGGGTCGGAAATATTAACGAATAATTTTAGACATTGCCCCCCCCCCCTCCCACCCTTTAAAAATAAGTATCAAATTGAAATTCGAAATTTTGTTTAAGTATGTAGGTACTGAATAAAATATGGATAGCTCTTAACAATTTAAAAAAAAACTTCAGTCTACTTTGAAGAATTTGATGAAAAGTTGAGAACAGCCCAAAAATATCATAAAGGGAAAATAGGACTTTGTTAAATGACAACTGAGCACTTTTTCCTAGAAACTTTCTGAAATAGCAATAATTTAAGGATGTATCTCAGAAACTGCCATCGTTAACTGTATATGTTTTGTATATGTATACATATTCTTATAACTCAATTTTTTTAAAATTAATATCATTTTGTAAGTCATTATTTTCGACATTTATAAAAGGATTCCAGTTATTTTCATAAAGACAACTCAGTATCATATTTTATGTGTTCAAGACGACCCTTAACTACCCTAAAAATCTTCTTAAACATAGTTTTAATTACATAAATGCTTGACTTGAGAAATATAATCATTTTTATGGTAATTTTAATTTAAACATTTTGCATTAATGTGGGAATGGATATCTATGGATGTCTACTTGCCGAGAATGTACTGAATAAAAGTATATTTTCGTATAGAAGACTTGATGAAAAATAATTGTCATATCGAAAGAAGTTTTTATGTTTTGATTTTTATTAATTAGTTAGTTCAGAGTTGAAACTGGAAAATTAAGGAGAGAGCTGGATTTTCCGAAGACAACATCAGGGGGCCTCGGTAGCCTAGGGAGTAAGGCGTCTGGCTACCGGTTCGAATCCCGGCCAGTCCCGCGGTCCTTCGCTTTTTCCAAATTTCCTACCTACAGAACTTTCCTTCTTTCTTCTTCCCTCTTTACATTCCTAAATTCCTCTTGTCATAGCCTTCCTTAACCCTTCCCCGCTCCGCCAAAGCGCATGTCATCGGTTGGTTGATGAGATTCAACTCGTTTCAGGAGTCATAGCACTTCAGCGAGTTGTTTCTCGATACCCCGATATCAATGTCGCAATAGTAATGGTTGGGAGTAGGTGGAATAAAAATGTCGCGGGTAGGTAGGTAGGACGACGGACAAAGGTTATTTTACACTGGCAAAGTAAATAAACAAAACTGTTGTATTTGGGGACAAGAGAATTCAGTTTTCTTCAAAGTTCGAAAAAAACCTCGACAGCGCACGCTATCGCTAGATGTTGGTGGACTTTGTGTGTCCGGAATTGCGTGAAAAAGGTTTGACGAACCTATTTTCAACAAGACGGCGCACCTTGCCAGACCACAGCCACTACTTTCTTTCAAAAGTAAGGTTAAGCTAACAAAACGAACACCATGGACGAACTCAAAGATAACAAAGGCCGCGAAGCAACTGCTATAACGCCCGAGCTGTTTTTCGCGTATAGAAGGGAAGTGGTCATTTAATCGACGTCGTATTCCAAAACTGCTTTGAAATAAATGGTAGAGAATTTCCTAAATAAATCTTGCTCATTTGTCAAAATAGACTAAATACTGTCAGAGTTATTCAATGTTGGGGTTAGGGATTGCTGATTTAAGATTTGGTGCAGGCTCTTAGCAGATGGTCGCCAAGAGCTAGTGCAAACTGCAGGAGTCAACGAAAAGCTCACCATTGTTATTACTAAATTGGCTTATTTCTTGATTTCCAATTTGGTCTTCAAGGCCGGTTTTGCTAGGGTCGTGCGTTCAAGTCATCCATCAAAAAATGATGTCCCCCAGCACAGAGAATAATCTCATTCAGCTAATGAGGCTGGACCTGGTTTTTTTGTTGAGTATTATGCCAACGTCACTCCTCCAGTTTTCCGATTTGTTCCTACCAGAATATGAAAAGCAGTCACCATGTGGGCAGATATTCCTGGTCTTGCTAAGTCCCATGGTCTTGATATTATCTCGGTTCATACCGTTGAGAACAGTGCCCTGATTCCAAAAGCAAAGGTCGACTTTGTCAGCCAAACCGACTTAAAACTCTGCTTAAGGCGCAGAACATTCACCATTCGGTATATTGGGAGTATTACTCATACACCGGTTCGCTATCCATGAAAATAGCATATACGCTTATAAATATACAGGGTGATATGTAAAACTCTATCAAAAAAAATGTTCCGATTCCACCTCCCCCTACAACCCATTCAATTTTTCGTTTGTCTCACCAAGTCCAACCAGCCAGGAGCGTTGCCAGCTCGAGAGTCCATTAGCTTCGACTTTTAAAACCACCGGAAAACCACTAAAATATTTCCCTCTTCATCAAAAGTAACTAGATGTTGCACTAACTCTAAAGTTCCTAAAACTTATTGTTTTGAAAGGCGACCAATTATCATTATACCCGGGCTTCACCGGCCTAACTGCGCAGGTTCGAGCAAATTGGTAAACTGAACGTTAAAATAATCTCAGTTCGCATACAATTTCCACATATTCAACTGAGGATTAAACAGACTACCGTTGCCCAACTAGACTCGAACTGAAGTTAAACGTAAAAGAAAGTAATAAACTGGAATAAAGGAATGCCATTCCAGTGAGCTTTTGCATTTCTAGCTTTTGGCGAAAAAGCAACAAGCATTTCAAGCACGAACTGAACATGGACTGGACTTTATGTTGATTGAACTGAGCATCATTACATAATACCTGTTCCGTAATTGGCTGGTCTATGTTCATTCGAAAATCAAGAACCGACCTTTCGGTAACTATATTCCTATCACAGGTTGAAAAAATAATCAATATTTTTTTAGTAAAATTTCTTGGAATTTCAATCTCTTTTAAGCAGCTTCTATTATATTTTACCCTTAGGCCCTGCAAGGTAGTAGTAAATAGTGCAAAGAGTGATTCCTAAGTTTAGTTTTTCTATATTAAAAAAAGGTTATGTATCGGCTTTGACCATGGGGGTCACTGGTAGTGTTGGGTACGACACGATAATAAAATGAGTTTGTAAGAGAAGCCTCTTTTTCCTTTTGAACCAGTACAATGTCTCACTTCAAATGAGGCGAGGTGCCATTGTATTGCTAGCATGTCACGTAGTGAATGGCTCAAATGTTGCGATGCGGGTAGATCTATTGCGTTTGCGAAAGAGAGGATACGATGAATGATGAATGAATGAATGGAAATATTAATTATCGTGCCTATGAATGTTGATTACAAAAATATTCTTTAAAATTTTTGTTAACTGTATAAAGAAAAACATATTTACAAATTTAAAATGAAACGCCCTAAAATTGAAAATAACACAAAAATATTTTATTTGTTACAGATAGAGATTAAAAAATAAAAATAAAATTTAATGTAAGAAAATGTAAGAAATATCTCTCCAACTTCACTCCCTCAAAAAATGTAAGAATTGTGTCTTCAGTAAAAAATTTGCCTCCCTCGAAAAATGTAAGAATTGTCTCTTCAGTACAAAATTCACCTCCCTCGAAAAATGTAAGAATTGTTACCTGCCTCGAAAAATGTAAGAAATATCCCTCGTGCACAAAACTTCACTCCCTCAAAAAATGGAAGAATTGTCTCTTTAGTATAAAATTTCACTCCTTCAAAAATGTAAGAGATTTCTGTCCAGTTCGTATTTACAATCTCACCACGGCTCGGTTTAAATTGGATATTTGACTGCGGCAAAAACAGTAAGAAAATATCTCTGCAGTTCGTGTTTACAATCCACCTCGGCGCAGTTCAGATTGGATATTTTGCTGCCGCAAAAGAAGTAAGAAATGTCTCTCCACTTCGTAATTTACAAACGCACGATACACGCTCATATCCCAGTAGTACATTATTTTTGAACCGGGACATTTAAAAAAGTTGAGGCCTCAGTACAATTTACTATCGTGTACCGGACAAATGAACTGCCTCTTGTAAGTCCGGCTCAACTCTAGTCACTGGTGACCTCAGTAAAGGGTAATCCATTAATTACGTGAGGCATTTAGGGGGAGGGGGTCGAGTCGAATAGCACCCAATCTCACGTAGGGAGAGAGGGGGTCTCGGCAACTGTCACGTAATGTTTTCAGTCAAAAAACAGTGTAAAATTGCTAGAAAACTGGGTTAAATTAAGCAAAACATGTTTTTCCACTAAAGACCCAAAATACACGGACAAATTTGTGGACACAATAGGCCGGCGGCGCGGATAAATTAAATGTATGGGAAATTCTCTCGCAGGCGACCGCCGTTACCGTCTCTCCCGCCAATATGTTTGTGTCTTAAAGGCCGGGACACACATATCCGCAACGCATACGCACCGTGTCCGTGCAAAGACTCAAGTAATTCGACACGGTGCGGACACGGAAAGGTAGGGCCTGACTAGTAAAATTGTAGCTGCTTACTTTCTTTCCTTGTGTCGTGCGACACACGGTCGTCATGCGGTGCGTACGCGGTGCGAATATGTGTGCCCGACCTTAAGGCGGCTCCAGACTCACGCCGTGAGCACCCGCGAACTAGCGCGAATGCGAGTATGGATGGTTTTGACGCCTAGTTCGCGCCTTGCTTTCAGGATACGCCGTGCCGTGCCGTAAATTCATGGCTTAAGACTGAATAGAAACACGTAAGTTGTTTCAGTCCACCTCTTCATACAATTCAAGTGTTACGAAAAATTTTTATGAAGAGGTCGATTGAAACAACTTACGTACTATGTACCACCCCCGATCTTTAGGCACAAACTGACGACAAATGCCCACACATATCAAGATTTTTATCAGTTTTCTTGGACTGCAGACCCCATCCAGTTAGCGGCCGGGGAGATGTGTGGTGATACTTGGCTTCAAGACGAAGCTTTCAGGCCACGGCCTGTCGTCGACCTGTGTGTGAAAGGGGGCAAATCGCCAAAATCGCCTTACGTAATTTATGGACCCCTAAAATAAATGCGTCTCGAATAATGGCACCAAGTAACTTGTCTGTTGTAAATAATAGTTCCCCAAAACATGCACCGCATAATGAAAAACTTATATTGGCCAGACAGGAAAACCACGTAAAATTAGCTTGGCATTAAACGTGTTAATAAAGATTTGCAGTTGAAATAAAGGTTGCAGAATCAATACCCAAATTAATTAAAGGTATAAGTATTTAAATATTTAAATGATTATGTAAAACTCTCCTTTCATCTTTTTCTACACCGTAAAATGTTATCAATTTTTTAATTTTAGTTTTTATAATTAAAGAAAAAATTAAAAAATTAAAAAACACACACAGAAAATCTCCTCAGAAATATAACGAAGAAGGGATAAAACTTCCACTATCTCCTGCAAATCAGAGCCTTGTCAATGAAGATACCTTTTCTCCCTGAACACCCTCTCTGAACACCTGAATGGAAAATCACACTGACTTCGTTCTTCTTCCCTTACGTTTTTTGCTGGTGTTGTTGTTGTTGTGTCTTTTTATCTGAAAAATCTTTTGCTCGACGAATGGATCCTTTAAGTACTTTGATCCAACCCCCTTCAAGAAAACAGAAGTTTTGTAATTAGGTGTTTTAATCTTTCTGAGCTTGATCAAGTAGTAGATACTAAGTAATAAATATGTACAAAGATGACTAAAGAGGAGCACAGAAGCTAAGAGAGATGAGATAATGTATATGGAGAGTTGGAGTAAAAGTAAGAAAGTAAAAAGAAAGTTTGATGATTTTTTTTAAAGAGACGAGAAAATGAGGCATTATTTGGATTTAAGTTGATATAACAAGAAAAAAAAAAAAATAAGAAAAAGTTTTGTTGTTGTTATTTTTACCTTACATTACGTGTTTTTTTTTTGTAAATTTTGCATGGATAAACTGAGAGACGTTAACAGCAACAAAAACCTCGACAACCTTTCTTTTAGCCTTAGTTTTGTGGTATCAGCATTAAAATTTCATTCATGCAGAATGAAAAATGCTTGTTACCTGCCTCCTTTTTTTTGTAAATTTTGTTCCTGTTTTACAGTTCTAAGACGAAAAGGATGAGAAGAAATTATTTTCTTGAAGGAAAAAAAGGAACAAACTTCGAGGTTAAACTGAAGAAGTTTTAACAAAATAACAAAAATAAAGAAACAAAAATAAGAAACAAAACACAACATTTGAAGGATAACAAAAACAAACCAAAAAAAAAAAAATCATTGACATGAGCATATACCCCCATACCAATTCCCCCATCACCCCCAAAGGACACCAAGACTGTGCGATGGCTGTGTATATTTTTATTTTTCTGTTCTTTTTTTGAGGAATGATTTATTAAAAGGCACAAGGGACGACAATGAAATAAAAATAAAACACTGCCCGGGCCAAGATATGGTGGTGGGTAGCCAAAGCGTACTGAATCCGTAGCCAATTCCTTGTCAGAGTCCTTCAAAAAAATAAAAACTCAAGACGAAAATTGTGACAGCGAGAAGATCCCCCATAGCCCCACTAAGATTTATGTCTATTAGCCAAAAAGTTAGCCCACTTCATCATGGAAATGAAACAATGCACAATGTAGGTTATCCTAGATTATATGCTGAATTGTATATGGGGATAGAGTATCTAGGGACTTGGGGCTGATGCAGAAGTAACACAATTCACAAAACAACGAACGAAATACACAACGAAAAAAAAAAAAAACCAATTCAAATAAAAATAAAAGGACTAAAAAGTTTATAGTACTTGCAAGAGTGTGTCCTTATGATGGAATCTCCTCGAAAGCTTTCATCTCGATTAACGTGGATCGAGTTGGTATAGCTCGGGAGCTGGAGGCCTTGTGCCTTGATGAACGAACAAACGAACGAACACCACCCTTTTTACATTGCCGTATTTCGTGTCATCAACGTGATATTCCGTCTAGGTGTTCCTTGATAGGAAACGTACAATGAATTTTGGAATATACCTCTTTTCTTTTTAACTTGTACTACTACACTTCAACAAACACTAGGGTGATTTTTTTTAATAAATATAAAATTCACGAATTCACCACCAAAAACAAACTAAAAATAAATAAAAAAAAAAACACAAAAACCACCCGATATAAAACTCTTTTCCTCCTTAGTATTATAAAGAAACTCTCTCACACCAAGGACGTGTTTACGATAAACACTTAGGTACTAAACATCTTCCACTGTATATATAAGTTATGCAACGTGTAAAGGATCACTACACACAATATATATTCACTCCTCCCTGTTTCGTCCTAAACAAGAAATTATTGACAACTATCAAAAAGGATGCTCTGTTTTCGTTTCTTTATTCTTCTAAAATCCTCGAGATAGGCCGTCTCGTCCGTCCAATCTTAATATAGGCTATACACAAAACTTTGTCGTCATATTTTCCTTATCTTTTTTTTAGTTATATTATTATTAAAAACGCACACACTTTCACAAGTTTACCACACTTTTTAGTTTTTTGTTTTGTTTTTAAAATATATTTACTGTGTCGTTTTGTGTGGTGTCGAAAAACTTTCTTCGCTTTCAGAGAGAGGAGCCCGCACAGTTTTCTCCACAGACTGGCGAAAGTAATAAACCCGATAGAAGGACTTGAGTCGGGGCCCTTGTTCAAGGTGCTAGAACAGATTTGAGTCGATTGGAGATTGGAGTTGGATCCTTTCGTTTCACCTCGTTTTTTACACGAGTCGAAGCTTTTTATTATTACACACGTTAAATGAAAATGGGAAAAAGTTTTTCCGTGGTGTTTTTTTTTTTGTATAAAGATCTGTTATCAAGCGCATGGCAGAAGCTTTGTGGGAAAGCTTTCATTGTTGAAAGTTTCATTTTGTGGAAAACTAGAATATAAATATGTCAGGATGAGCAAAAAAGGAGCGATTCCTTGAAAAAACAAACTAAATTGAGGTCAATACTATGAAGCTTGCAGTATTTTTTTTTCCTTGGACCTCTAGGAGTCTGCCAAAAACCATTATTTAATTTCATGTCTGAGAAATTTGTCTGGATGTGAGAAGCGAAGGATTCTAAACTTATGTACATGGAAAAGGACCGTATCGATTGTGGAAATCTCACGAATATCGAATGCCATTACCAGGAGTCAAAGAGCAGCTACAAGAACAAGACTAGGACAATAAAAATTTTTTTTTCAATCATTGTCTTCCATATCCTTTTGGACATTTTCAATTACTTTTACTTTTACTTTTGGACATTTTCAATTCGGATTCAGATCCTTCAGATTCTTCATACAGTTTAATATTGGTCTAGCTAGTAAAATTTTCTGAAAAGTATCCTCTTCACTAATCCCTCACTCCTTCACCTCGTACCTACACCTTGTCGTGGTGGTTCGGTTTGCAAGTCTCGTTGTAGCATTAGCTAGGGACACCCATGCCGAACAGGCTAGTTGCGGAAAGTCCAAACTAAGCTAGGTACGTGCACTTTCCCTTCCTCTTTCCTTTTCTCCTTCCTATTTCCCCACTTCTAAGCTAAGGTGTTTACCGCGCCGATGGCTGCATGGTCAGCCAGTAGTTTAAGAGTGCTGGTCGCAAAAGGCTCCCTCCCAGGCAAGGTCGGAGAGTATAAGTGTCTTATTCTGGTAAGCGGTCCTGGGAGGATAGACTATTTTCCCGCAATACTCGCGGGACATTTTCTGGAAAAAGCCAAACCTTCGAAAAAAACGATTGCCTCCAGTCTGGGAACTCAAAAGACCAAACCTACTGCCTATAAAGGTAGCAAGGTGAGTAAAGGGAAGAAGGGAGCGTTGGGCTCCAATCCGAAACTTCCCACTCCGTCTAATCCAGCTGCTACGACAGAATCAGACCTTTCAGTTGCATCCGTGCAGTCTCCCAGTGCCTCTAAAGAGATTAAAAAACTATAACGCCTTCTGGCTCTAAAGGCGCTTTATTATCAAGGGTGAAGTCCCAAGAGCAACGCAGCGCCAAGAGAATCATTGTTCGATTCGAGGGAGTTGCGAAGGGTGAAATCACCGAGAGCAACTACCTTCAATAAGGTGGGCGCGAGGGTCGACGATACTTCGCAAACTGACTGCCCAGCACCAATGCGTCAGGGGTCCCCTGAGGAACCTAATCACCCTGAGGCTAAACACCGTAGAAACATTAGCAATCTACTTCCTCCTACTACTAAGATCTACACTCTACAGCCAAGTGCTGGAAGCTCAGATCGTGATCGTCGTCGTCGACGAAAGCAATCCAGATGGCACAATTCTGCCTGAAAATGAAAGAAAATTGAAGTCAGGCTCGTGACGATTTTCCTCCATTCTGGCACTGCTCCTTACTGTCACGATGGCGGATGGCATCAGCGCCGCGTGAAGTCGATCTTTATTCAATAGCCATATCCAGATTTGTGGAAGCATGGCCAGGCGCCAAACTCAAAGTCAATATGAGCGACAAAATCATTTGCGCTGTTTTGGTACAGCATTGCAAGCTCGCGTGACATTGCAATATGAGGTTTTTGTAACAAAAACAAGATGGCTGCCGAATTTTATAATTGTGTTTTTCGATCACCGACATGAGTATCACTGAAAGGGTAGTACGAGTAGAATACAATTAGCTGTGTGAAATGGTGGCCAAACAAGATGGTGGAAACATAATAGAATAAAAAGTGATATAACCTATCAACTTGCAATTTTGCGCATATCCATAGTTCGCCTGACAATGCAATCGGACCATTTTGTAAAAAAATCAAGGTGGTGGTTCCAAAAAGGCGGCCGCACTTAATTATTGTGTTCTCCGCCTCCGTCAAGGGTATCAAATGAAAGGAAATTATAAAAAGAGTACAATTAGCTATGTGGCGTTATTCCAAATTCAAAATGACGGCCAACGCAAGATGGCGAATTGCCTTTTTCTTTAGAACTTACTCGACATGGGTATCAAATGAAAGGGTATAACAAGTAGAATACTATTAGCTGTGCAGCGCCATTCCAAATTCAAATGGCAGAAAATACAAAATGGCGTCCAACACAAAATGGGGTATTTCCTTTTTTCTTTACAGCGCACTCGGCATGGGTATCAAATGAAAAGGTGTGAAAAGTAGAATACTATTGGGTCTTAGCGTCATTCCAAATTAAAAATGGCGATCCAATGGCGGATGGTGGATAACATTTTTCTTTACAAGCCATTCTATCGGTATGGGTATCAAATGAAAGGGTTTAACAAGTTCAATACAATTAGCTGTGTGGAGTAATTCCAAATTCAAAATGGGGCCAAACACAATATGGCGGGCAACACCAAACGGAGGATTGCCTTTTTCTTTACAAGCCACTAGGTATGAGTATCAAGTGAAAGTGCATGACGAGTATAGTACAGTAAGCTGTATGACGTCATTTTAAATAAAATACATATAGCGTTCTCCACAAAATGGCGGAAAACATATAATAGACTAAAAATAGAAAATAAAAATATGGTTTAAAATAATGTGGTAGCTACCTCGGAGAGAAACTTCTCTAAACTGAAATAGATAAAATCATATTTGCGGAACAACATGTCCGAAGACCGGTTGTCCAATTTGGCTATCAAAGACAATTGTCTGGCCAACATGACAAAGGAGATATTTTTTTTTTATATGATAGTCTAAGCTTAGGTGTCACCTTTGTACTACTAGTCCGTCATGTCGTATACGTCATGGTGCAATGTCTAGTAGTAAGCTCAGCTCGAAGGATAGAGAGAAAGATAGGATAGATTAGGGGGGGAGTCGGATGAGTGTTGGAGGATATGGTGGTGAACCTTGCTCTTGAACTTTTGGGTGTTGTATGAGTTCGGGAATATTGACTGAGGTAAGTTGTTCCACAGTCGCGTTGTTCTTGTTATAAACGAATTTCTAAATCGTCAGTCATTTCGCTTCCATGAACGCCAGAAAAGACGATCTGCGTTCATAAATTTTCGCCGTCTCAATAGCGCACATGAATCGACGACTAACCATTACATAGGGCCTATTTTCCATAATTCTGTCGTAGCGATGGGTCTCTATGAAGGAAATTCGGTAAGCGAAGCGAGTCTCTCTGGAGCCTCTTACTGCATGCAACTACCTTTTAAAAAGGGAAGGAGTCTTGAGATGACTAAGCGGACGTGTACTCTTTAGCCTTTTAGAGGCTGCAGCATCTGACTGACGGTTTATGGGACATTTCACAAAGTAAAAACGGCCTCCTTCCAACCATTCACTGAACTCAGCTTTTTTGAAACTTCCACGCCGAGGCGAGGTTCAGCTATGTCCACTCCATCCTGTAAAGAGGCCTCCTCTTCATTTCTGCCATCATCTCTAGCTAGGTCTCGGTCCTGTACTCGTATAATCTTAATCTCAAAAAGAAGACCGTGTTCCTTGCCCTTGTCCTCCTGCATATTTTATCAAAACATAGCAGTGTATCCACATGTTCGAACCATTAGAGGTGCCTTTTGTAACTGCAAAACTGAGAAACTACATAACTTAACCCCACCGGCTGAAATGTTTTATGAAGTTGTAAGCAATTTTCTACTTTTAATTAATTTAAAGTTCGATTTCGTTCAAGCCTCGCACTTACACACTCCGTGTATGACCTATAAAAATAGTTGATTGCAAGTTGTTGAAATTCTTTTTCAAAATGAGCCTACATAAATTAAAACTAGATTGATCCTTGAAATAATTAATTTCTAGATACAACGATGATTGCAGAAATTTTATGTGTGTATGAACAAGTTTTTTATTAAATTAGCAATTCTTCTAATTAATAATTAATTTTAGGTTTTTTTTGCTCATTAAAACCGTAAGTGTTGTCGTACTATCTTCCTGGAAATCCCAATTACCCAGTTACGTGCTTGCAGGTAATCATTTCCAGTTATTCTTGGACATTTTCATTCGGGGAATGGACGAATGCTTTGGCTAATCACATTTAACGGAATTTTACTACGTAGTTACGGTGGCAAATTTATGACATCCTGTGTTTGAGAGTTAAACAACACGCCGTTTATTCAGTTCTGAGGCCATAACAATTTGGAAAATGAAAATAAATGGATGGACACGGACGATTGTAATTTGTTCTGATGTCCTTTAAATTTTAATATTATAAGACCCATGGTGGACATGTGTGCATTTCGTTCATAATTTTGTTTGTGCAAGCTCAATCGTACCTATTGATGTTGAGTTTTGCTTGTAAGTTTGATGATTTCTGGTGAAACGCAGGGATACGAGTGATATAGTAGAGCATACCAGAAGGCTTGGAGGTACATTAAGAGATTCTGAAACAAGCCAAAGTTCGAGGAACTCCTCTAAAGGTATACATATGTTAGCAAAAGAAAATAAAACTCGAACTCTTGTTGGGATTTTCAGAAAAGCGTGCACAGACCCATGGTACAGAGCGTTAATTACAGGGCTTCCCTTCGAATTACTGCCTTTAGCTCTTGCAAGATACAGTAATTCGCTCACGTTTATGCATTTCTGTCCTGCAGAATGTGAGTGTGCTATCCGAAATAGCCGAAAAAACTGTTTATGAGAGTAATGGACAATACACATATTTAATACCTCGTAGTGTCGAAAAAGTGGGGATTAAGATAGGCCAGGCCAAAGGCCATTGCAGTAGGCATGGGTCCGAGCCTGGTGTGTGGGAAGCAATAGAACTTAATAATTGTTGCGCAATGAGGACCGCTGCATGTGAAAAATGCTTTCGACTAGGCCATTTAGAACAAATTTGTTTGTTGATCAGACGCGCTATTCCGAATTGTCTAGTGCGCATAGCATTAGAGGTCTCAACGAGGGACCTGGGAAATACAGGAAACTTAGGATATTTCGCAAAGATCTGCCCTGTATGCCCAAAAAAAAACTGTCGACGTGTTTTGCGCGGGCAAGATCGGGACCGTGATATTAGTAAAGCAATTCGATGGAACCGCATTAGGCGGAGGCCAGGCGATCAGAAGAATGACATGAGTGCATCATATCAATACTTGCTGAATATGAGTTGTGAAATAAGTGGTCCAATTGTATCAATGGTGCTTTACTCTATAAGGCTAGCCCCACTGCTCTTTGTGCATTGCCCTATAGGGCCCCCAAGAGGTAGGTATCTAACACTTTACCACATCAAGAATGCCCGATGTGGCCCCACCCAAGTGATTCCTACCCGATCGCGATTTGAAAAAAGAGGCTGACAAATTTGGGAATTTCGGCGTAGATATGCAAGAAGTGGTAGCTGCGGCGATGTCGGAGGCTTTGTATTGCGACTGCCGTTTTTACATGTGGTCCCCCAGCTGAAAACTAATCGCGTCTAATGCTGCTTGACCTGCACAATCGATCTATTGAGCATGCTAAATGACAACTTTCATCAACATAATTGCCGGAAATATGAAGCAAGGTAACAACAAAAACTAAAGCCCACGATGTGTAGTGGGCATTAAGTAAGTCCAACCTATTCAATCTGTCCTAAGATATGGCATTAAGATTTCAATCTTCTTAAGCAAGAAATGTCCTCTCCAGAGTAGCCGTTGCGACGGAAATGTTGGCCAAGACTTTTCGGAGGCAGGGAATGTTAGGGTATAAGCCCGAGTGACAGTGATCCAGTACTTCCACAGCACTCTTATCTGTGAACTGTTGTCAGAGAGGCACACTTCTCGCCAGATTTTAAAATCAGCTTTGACAATTATTGGACTTTGCAATGCACTCGTCAATCTCTACGTCACACAGTTTTGGGATAAAATGCTGCATAAAGCTGTAATATTTTCCGATGATTGGAAAACAAGCAGTTAGATGGCTTATTACATGATCTACAAAGACCATAAAACAACATACATTTTGTAACAAAGCATCAGAAGCTGTTTCGAATACAGCTTTGAGCTCAACGTCGCCGTTATTTCTAATACGTTTCAAGATAGCCAATACAACATCAAAGTAGCTTTTATCAAGTCACAGTCGATTGCCTGAAGTTTTCTGCAAAAGGATTATCGTCACAGTCATGTTCCATGAGGGATTAAAGAGGAATAAGTAAGTAATACAGACCAAAGTTGGAAAGAGATACATGCGATTTTCCGCTGACAGATAGATGCGTTCTTCAGTTCCGTCTAGTCTGTAATTTGGCTAACGAAATGGCGCATTACAGCGAAGAAATACAGTACAAAGATTGTAGCGTCTTCTAAGAAGAAGCAAAAAAGGGAAAAATACTGCGTCTTGGAAACGAATGAGCAATTTTCCACGTAAAATGAAATTTGTAACCTTTCTGCATTCTCAATAGTCCCACCGTGCACCCCCGAGCTTTGTTCGATAAGGGTATACAACTTGTTAACAATATTGTTGTCATTTTTCTGAGGCATCGAAAGAATTTTTAATTTTTTTTTCGTTTCCTGTATATTGTACGCCATCGAGGAATCTTATCAAGCAAATATCTTTTTCCCTTTTGATTTTGTACATAGTTGAACCTGTCTGCTACATTCCCGCTGATTGCGAGCAAACATCAACTTTCATTGCCTTTGGTATTGCTTGCACAAGGAATACTTTCGCATACCTTGTCAACCTTGGGCCTCCTCATCCTCGACCTCCGCCCGCCGCCCATCGTCAACGATATATCAAAAGAACGATATACACGGGGATCGAGGACGATATTTATAGACACGTACACAAAAAAAAAAAAAGAATGTGAATGATGCCAGGATATTCTCTGAAGTTGAAAATGAAATCGAATAGGATATGCTCCGCTGAAGGATTCAACAAGAAATATAAGAAAAAAAAAAACCGCACACAGACATGACAAATACATATCGACATCGTCTTGGCTTAGCGAAAGATGACATAGAAATAAAAGAGTGGCCACCGTAACTATGCTACTTCCGACAAAAGACATAGAATTGGAGATGATAGAGGGTGGAGGACGAGGGATGTCTCGCGTTTGACCTAAATAGTTTTAATGCTATTGCACACTGCGACCATCTCCAGGTCTGTGCTATATTGGAACAATCTCATTTCGTGGAGTTCCGCATTTTCTAAACAGTTTTCCAATTGGTCGGGCGAAAGGACTCTTTCATATTTTCCGAGGAGTCAGCTATTTTAACCTAAGATGTTCTTCGCTTATCCATCGGCAACAAAAAAAAAGAAAAAAAAAAAAAAAAAACACGGCGAAGGAATGTTGAAATTGGTTCTGATCTAGAGAGAGTGGGTTCCTGTGGCATTAACTAATAGGACAAAGGTATATGTCACAACATGGGAAATAATAACCTTTTGTTAAGTCTCTGCAAATGTATACTCAGCAATAAGCTTTTTATGTTGTTCAAACTTTTTGCGAAAACATGTTTTTAGATTACATTTGGACTAGAGTAGCTGGAAAGTTGAGCATTATCCATCTGGATATAGCATTGGATAAAATTTGTAATACCCTTTAAAAGAGGAACTGACAAAGGATTACTCAATTATAAGAACATAAACTGACAAAGGATTAAAACAAAAAAGCTTTTACAAAATTAGATGGACGTCGTTGGTTTTGCGTTTTTTGTGGATTATCAGAATATTCTAGGGGCGGCGGTCCATAATGTTCACGTCTGTTCTTTAAAGATTATTTTATAAAAAATAATTTCGCTAATTCGTAAAATTGCACAAAGCCCTTCTTATGCAGATGGGAAGAATTAACAATGCAGAAATAAGAATAAACATAAGTAAGGGAGACTCAAACGAGAAGGCGTAGAGGGATCAGCGGGTACTAAAACTATCTATGTCATCACGTCAATAGATTTTCTTCAATTAAATTTAAAATTTAAATCAATTTTCAATTGACCAGACTCGAAATACAGAGAAGAATTTTCAATAAACTAACTAAATGCACCTCTACATATACAGAAAATTAGAGAAAATAGAGATATATACAAGACAGAGCTGATGAAGCGGTACACCGACAAAATTTAATTGAATACTCCGTCACGGACAAAACTAAAATTTATATGAACAGGGAGTTAGACCAGTTTGTATTTAAATTGATAATATGTAGGTACATATAAGAACCAACGATGACTTCAGAGACTAATCAGAAACAAACAACCAATATAAATCGCACTAATTCGTCATTCAACTAGAAGTCATAAAGTACAAAATCGAGAACGTTCGGTATGCGGAATCAGCGAATTATAGCTTCAGAGGGAAAGATTTAATAAATTTACTAATTTAACAATTCCATAATAATAAACTGTTTCGATGGATCCGATGAATCGATCAGTTCTCTAAACGCGGTAGCCATTTTGTCTCTTTAGCCAGGTGAAAGCCACTTTCGGCCTTGCATGTGTTCAAAGTAAACTTCGTTACATTAGAGCTTGAAGCTGAAGTCTGAGAAGGGCACCAACGAAGGGCTGAAGATCACGAAGGTTGTGGAGGAGTTCGCTTTCAATTTGCTGTGAGCTTTTGGTGTCCCAACCCTTACCAATTACCCAAGTTTACACTCATTCACCTAATTCATGGTCGGTATGACTCATTCTGAGGAACAAGTTCGAAATATGATATTGCTCTTAAACCCCATTGGGTACCTCTGGCCTGCCACCAAATACCTCACAATCGCCGGAAACACTTAAACCCATTGCATACTCATAAGAACACATCGCGACGCACCTAAAGCTTACAGCATACCTCCAGGCACAAAAAGCTCACCGCGCAATGGACATAAACCCCGCACCTTGGACATAGTCTCCTTAGCTTGTAGGCAAGTGGGTGGTGCGGGGCATGCTGGAACCCTCTATCTGTACTACTTACAACAGGTGAGCTGAGAAAGAAAAGTGTCGGTCAGGTAACAGATGATCGAATACAGCGTTTAAGGTGAATTACATGTTCAAAGTTTACGGGTTTTTTTGTACCCGTCTGGCTGCTGTCGTACCTTTGGGTTTTGAACTTCATAGCATAGTTTTCAGTTTTACCCAAATCTTTTTCTTCATTTCCATACGTTTTGAACCAATCCCTTTTCAACTCGTCACGATAGATTTTAAAGTTTTCAGTCCTTTGACAGCAGTATTGAATAACATGGTGGAACTTTGCAAATGTTGGCTGGTGCCATCAAATCTCTCGAGAATGTCATGCCAAATTTTTGGGTATACTGCAGGGATCCGCTCCTGGCCTCTTGCAACTGTTATCTTCACCGTTCCCGATCGTGAACCGATGTCATCCAGTTTGGCATCTCTAAGCTCAGAGTTTCCTGATACGCTGTTTTTCCAGCGGAAGTTTGGTCTCCCTCGCTGTCGCACTCCATTGATCGGCAAGACTACCTTTAGGGAAAAATTCTTAAATACAAATTCACTTAAATATAAATTCTCATGGGAAAACCGATCAATTTCGACAATTCTCATTAGTGCTGGTGGAGGTTCCAAAATGGCGGGGGCCGAAGCCAATGGCCTTACTGCTCTTATTATAACTCCGCGAATATCCGCGAATATCCCAACCTAGGCCGACCAGTCAAAAAATGTTAATCCAACCCAAACCCATGAAATCTCATGAGGAGAAATCAACAGGCATTTGCCATGTGGTTTCCATTATGAATTGTCTATTCTCCAATAACTCCGCTGGATAGGGCCCTTATGAAGTTAGATCCCATGTGGATTGCTCTATAAGGTCCAAATAGGGCATATAGCACCTTACCTCATGAGCGCCTTTACATAAGGAATGTCCCAGTTGGTTTCCTTGAGTAAAAATCATTGCTAACCCAATCCCGAGTGCAAAAAAAGGGCCGAAAAATTTAAGAATTTCGGCGTGGATATGTGAGTGATAACTGCGCCGGTGTCAAAAGCTTTATATTTTTAAACGCGAATGTCGTTTTAGCAATACGGTCACCCAACTCAGTACTAACGACGTCCAACGCTGCTTAACCTCTGTACCACCAACATATTTGCATAAAATATAAAGCAATGAAACAACGCTAAACTAAAGCTTTGTATGAGTAAAATTAAAGCTTAAGTGAATTACTTTAAAGCTTTTCGAATACGTAAGGCATATGTGGGGATTGTCCCAAATCATTAGTAATGAGGTTTGAGAAACTGATAAGGCATACCTCAGTATCTCTTATTTTGTTGTGTGGTGTTTATGAGGAAACTAAGGGGAAATCTCTGTTTCGGCATGCCCTTCATTTCCTACATGATGTCCTCATGGGGAACCTACGGGGAGATCCTTCTGTCGCCATATCCTACATTTGCTACATCGGGCCTACACGCTGCATGAGGCAATCCCCTTTTTAAATGCTAGTTGGGTGGGCTTTAAAAAGCTTAGGCTGATCAGTAAGTTCTTAATAGCTATAATATAATATATTTAGTTTTCGTATATAATGTCTTGCTAATGTGCAGGTTTCTTTGTCGCTGAGGCGGTCTTCCAACGTTCTGAGTTATTATATGTAACTGAAATATTTTGGGTGTGGATTTCGGAACTTTGGTACCCTAATTTTATTAACTGCTTCAGACACGAAATGCTTTATTAGTCTAGGCCCGCACTGAGGTGGTGAGAAATTGGCGCGGCGGTGGTGTGGCGACTAAGTGGCAAGTGGGATATTTTGAACACAAGGAATCAGGGGAGAAAGCTTGGTAAGCTGTCAGTTGTCAGTGAGTGCGGTTGTGTTTTTTGTTTCGCTTATTTTAATTTGTTTTATTTATTGTTTTTGTTTTACCAATCCCTAAATTATTATATTACTCGTTTCTTGTTATTGATTTTTAAATAGTTCTTATTAACTGGGATTTGTAGTTTAAAGTTTTGTGAAGTCGTGCAACAACAAATTCATTGTGTTTTTGTGAGTGGGAAATCACTGGCTTCATGAAGGTATTCTTAATGCGGAACTCTTTGATTCTTCTTACCAAGTGTTTCGGAGGGATCGTTACACTGACTCGGATGCTCGTGGAGGTGGCGTACTTCTTGCTTGTAGTAGCCATCTGTCTTGTAATCCAATTTCTCTTCCTAGTTTTTCTATCCACCTTGACATTGAGCTTGTCGCTCTTAAAATTACCTTATCAAAAATTAATCTCTTTCTGCTGTGCTGCTATATCCCACCAGATATGTTAAGCACTCTTGACGATAGAGGTAAAAATCTCTATGATATTCTCATCTCTGGTGTTGATTATATCTCGAGTATGATGGACACTGGCGATGAATTACTTCTCCTTGGAGACTTTAATTTACCCAATATTCAATGGGTAACGGATGTAGATGACGATAACTACCTTCCTGAAGGCAACCTGAATTCTAAGGAATCCTGTTTTCTTAATTCCTTATTCTCACTTGGCTTGAATCAAATGAGCGGTGTATCTAACGTTTTAAGGAGGCAGTTAGATCTTGTATTCTTTACTGACGCAGTCAATATGACTGTAGAACTCAGTCCAACAGTCATGACGTCTGTTGACAGTTACCATCCTCCGCTTCTGCTTAATTATTGCTTCAATTCAGAGAATAAGCCTTGTCCGGAGGAGGTAACCCATTCCTTTAACTTTAGAAAGGCTAACTTTGGGGAGCTGTCATCTAAGCTTGCCTCGATCGATTTTAACAGTTTGCTTTCCGCAAATGAGTTGGATGACGATGTGGCACTGTTTTATAACGTACTATACGAGGCCCTCGTTTCTTGCGTACCGTATGAGCCCCAAAAACTGCCCAGTTCTTCTCCACCTTGGTTTAATAATGAACTCAGGCATTTAAAAAATCAGAAGAATAGACTTTGGAAAACCTATTTAAAGAGAAAGGACTCTCCTAGTCGCAATTCATTTATCAATTGCTATAACAGATTTCGTTCACTCTCTTTTACTCTGTATCGTGAACACCTTAGCAGCATGAGTGATAAAGTGTTTACTGATGCTAGGAACTTCTTTAAATTTGTCAACTCTAAGAAAAAAGTTGATAACTACCCCAATACTATGCAGCACACGAACTGGTCTAGTTCTGAGTCACTTGCGATTTGCAACATGTTTGCATCATTCTTTCATCAATCTTTTTTACCTTCTGACTTTCAGCCTAATGACAATAATTTTCGTCACATTACCCCTAACCGAGAGCCTCATTTTTTACCTCTCTCAATTACCCTTGCTGATATCGTGAAACATATTGATGAACTCCCTTTCGACTTCACTTCGGGCCCTGACGGTATTCCACCTGCTGTCCTGAAGTCCTGTGTGGTGGTTCTCCAGTCTCCACTGAAAACCCTGTTTCAGAAATCCCTGGATAAAGGGTGCTTCCCTACGCTTTGGAAGAATTCGTTTATAATTCCTATTCACAAAAGTGGTAGCAAAAACGAAATATCGAATTATAGACCAATTGCGAAGTTGTCTGTTATACCAAAGCTTTTCGAATCAATTATCTATTCTCCGATCGCTCCGATCTGCAAGAGGCTGGTCTCAACGAAATAACATGGTTTTCTTGCAGGTCGTTCCACTACCACCAATCTTCTTGAGTTCACTTCTCATGCTGTCGAGGGCTTCGTTTCTGGTTGTCAAACTGATTGCGTTTACACTGATTTTAGCAAGGCATTTGACAAGCTCTCCCATTCTATTATAATTCTCAAATTAAGAAGGCTTGGCTTTCCGCAAGCACTTCTGGTGTGGTTCCAGTCTTACTTAGCTGACCGGACCTACCAAGTTCTTTTTCGAGGATCCAAATCAGTACCCATTGAAGCATCATCCGGTGTCCCTCAAGGAAGTCATCTTGGCCCTCTTCTCTTCATTTTATCAATTGATGACATTGTTTCCTTGTTAAGACACTGTAGAATATTGATTTACGCTGATGACATCAAGTTATACCGTCACATTAAGAGTATTGAGGATTGCAAACTTTTGCAAGCTGATCTTGACACCTTTTACTCTTGGTGTACTTATAACAACCTGGTTCTTAATATTAGTAAATGTGAAGTCATGACTTTTAGTAGGAGACGTGATCCTATAATTTTTAACTACACCTTTCTTAATGAAGGTGTCCCTCGTGTAAACTTTGTTAAAGATCTCGGGATTAGATTTGATAGTAAGCTGGATTTTTCCACTCACATCAACTATATCTCTTTTAGAGGTAGTTTAGTCCTGGGTTTTATAAAAAGGTGGTCCAAAGAATTTAACAACCCCTTGATTACTAAACACCTTTATATTTCTCTGGTCAGACCATTACTCGAATATGCGTCCCAGGTTTGGTCTCCTCACTACTCTGTGCATGTTAGAACTATTGAATGGGTCCAACGAAGGTTCGTTCGATTCGCACTGAATCATCTTCCTTGGGAAAACCCATTAGTTCTTCCATCTTATGAATCTCGGCTTAAGTTACTTAACTTAAGCTCTCTTCACAAGCGCCGTGAGGTGGCCGATGTTGTTTTTGTTCATCAGCTCCTTAATGGAAAGGTTGACTCAGGTTTTCTAGGTCGCCGTGCATCGTTTAGAGTGAATCGTTATAATCTAAGAGGACCACCTCTCTTACAAATCAACTCTTCTAATACGAATTACGGCAGATTTGAACCTGTCAATCGCATGTTCATTAACGTGAACAAGAATATTAATGTGTTTAACGTGAGTATTAGTAAAGATGTCCTTAAAAGAAGTCTTTTTAATCTCACGTGATTGCTTACATTTTATGTTGTTTGGTGGGTTACATGTTGGATGCCCTTACTTTTTATTTTAATTTATGTTCAATCTCTTTTTAGAGATAGGATTTGTGTTCTTAGTTACATGTTACTAATATTTTATGTTTGCATGTCTCAGCTGAGCCACGGCAGTGGTAAATATTTCTCAGCCCTGCTGGGAAGTGTGCCTTCTGTGTTAGAAGGGAAACTCTATATATGTATATATGTATGTATGTGTATATAAATGTATATATGTGTATGCATATATAGATTTTCATGCTTAGCTGAAAAGTGCGCTTTCTGTGCTAGAAGGGTTAACTCTTGCTGATTAAAGCGCGTCGAGATGGAATGGTGGGGATGTGGTGGACTGGCACCAATTTGGTTGCCGTTAGTCCCCGACAAGTTTAATTTTGCCACTTCACCGACAATTTGGGTTCATATTTTTGGGGAAAACATTATAAATGCTGTACTTTGTCAGTGGATGAACAGAATGCACTTTTTCATGCAAGAGCATCCTCATCGTCCGACAACAAAATTTTAATTGAAAATATCAAGTGGTAAATCGATGCCGCGATGCCTGCCACTTGAGTGCCACCAAACCACTTTGATGCCATCCCGCGATCTAATCACTATGCCACCGACACTTCATAGCTACCCCACTGCAATGCGCGCCTTGATTTAGGGCTGCTATAAGTCTGAGTTCCGCCCTATGTCCCATATGGGATTAAAGGAGTTTAATGAAAGAAGAAGAAGAATAAGTCTGATCTCATATTCAACCATATTAAAAAAATAAACTCGTCCTGGTCTTAAGAGGTTAAATATGGTTGCACAGAGTTTAAATTTGTTTTTCACCTTAGCGGTTATATTTTGAATTTCAAAACTGTTAAAGCTTCTCAAGACCCTGCGAAAAGGATTTCCACAGGATTAACCAGCGATGTGGTACTACGGTTTTTCGAGCTTTTAGATAATCCTCACAAGCGCATGTCCTTTCTAGAAACGTAAGTAACTTTGTGAGAATGAAAGTTAGCAGGACTCATGTCAATTTTATATACGAAAACCATTTGTCGTCTTTTGGGAATGTTCCTGGGCAGTAAAAGGACTTTACCTAAAAAAAATTTTTTTAAGTTTTCCTGTTTCATTTTTGTTGTAGTCTTACAGTGTCTTACTGTGTTTTCGATGGGAAGCACTTGTCACGTACGGTTCAGTTATAAACAACCCGAAGTCATCTACAGTTGGATGAAGGGGGGAAACACTTAGAAGAGCTGAAGCTTATGGGGTAAAAAAAGGGGGGATAGCCTAGTGAATACCGACGGCCATGGAGCTTCCGTAAACAATGCCAGGAGTGAAATGAGGATACGAAAAAAATCATTTCATTTACTATCCTTGATTTAGTGGCAGTGACTTATTTCATTTTGACTTTTTTCCCGTATACCCAAGGATTCTTAAATTTATTTTTATTGTAAGTTAGATACGATGAGATAAGGAATGACCCCGAACAGGACGAGTGGGCATCGGAACGCGAGAATTTATATGACCGACCGGCAGGACTCGCTTTGGGGATGAGTTTGAGATTTTTCTTTTTTTTTTTTAAACGTAATAAAGTTGTGTGTCCCGAAGGAAATTTATTACACAATTACATAATGTCCACTTAAATTTCTTGCTGGCAATAATATCCTTTTTTTGTGTTTTGATTCAAGGAAAAGTTGTGTTTTTATTTATATATATGTTTTTACAAGGAAAAGCTAATGAAAAGCTCATTAAAGTTTCATATTTAAGCTTAAAAGTTTAAAGCTAATAAAATTATGGCTACACAACTGGAGTTTGCGAGGAGAGAGTGATTGCTTTCTTGAATTACGAGTTTATTGTATATGTATTGAATTTTTTATGAATATGTGATGTAATGGAAATAGGAAGCAAGGTAATGGAAAAATAAGGGTCTGTCTTTATTCCCAATAGTCTTTAAAATCCTTAAAAATTTACAATATTTCTACTTGAAATCCTTTTCATGTACAGTACGTTATATTACTATGTATGCGTGTAGTAGTTTTAAAAATAATTCTTAAAGCTTCCAAACCAACCACTGATGAACCTAAAAATGCAAGATTATGAAGCTTCCTGACAAAATCTATTGTTCAGTTGATTATCCTCCTAGAAGCATATTATGCACCTTAGGAAAAGAACTGGAAAAACTGATGTCATTGCAAATCAAAGGACTCTCCGATACTTGGTACCAGTTGTTGCATGTACAGTCTGGTTTCCACAAAAGCAGTAAATATGTATGAAACTGCTCTGCAGAAGGTTACCTACAATCTACAAAAGTCTCTTGATACAGATGACATTGGTTTTCCTATGCTTTTAGACTTCAGTAAAGCCATAAGCTTCTAGAAACTAAGCTAGTTGACCACATCATATTTTCATAATTCGGAACTACTAAAAATCTAAAAAAAAAAAAAAATGGCTACAAAATTCAATTTCGGGTTCTTTACCAATCACCTCATGACCTCAGCAATGTTGTGGCAAATTGTAAAGTGTATAAGATGTCCAAATTTATTTAAATATACCTTATATCATAATTTGATGATAAATTGAGAAGTATTATCATTCATGTTGACAGCAAACATTCATAGAGCTTGAAGAGAGAAGGGGTGCATAAAGCATAGTAGTATAGCTGTATCACTTCCAGGTGGTAAGGTCATCGGCTATGGATTCTGGTGACTTTGGTTCTTAATGAGCGCCGTCTGTGTGAAATTAGTTGAACTTCGCTGTGGTGGGTTTGCGTCTTGGATGAGCTTTCTATTCTTTGATTACCTTTCCCCTTACAATTTTCCTGTCAGAATTGTTCGGCATCAAATTCGTAATAGCAAGTCTGATATCAGTCGTGTGCTTGATTCAAATTTCGAAGCATTATGATAACCGAGTCCAAGGAGTTCAAAAACTCTGTCGGATAAATCACGACATCATCTTGATTACGGCGAAATCAACTGATTTGTATGACACTAATTCTCCGGCAATTTTCGATTGAATCAATGTTTCGTAAGCATTTTTTTGTTGATTTATTCAGCAATGGTACATTAAATTGAACGGCTTATTGCAGCGCATCACGGTCGTACTGATACTCATGGTTCCGTTCTTTAATTGAACGCATCGTGCATGGGTCGATTCGCTGCAATCATATCAACCTGAATTAATAGTTTATTTGCTATCGTCATGCACAAATCCTTAATTGAAATCAGTCCTTCGTTGTATATTTCGTCATTGCCATTTCCGGATTATGCAATGCATTTCGTTCGCCATGCAATATGTCTTCGCCCATGTCGTCCTTGTATTTGTTCCACAACACCACACTTTGAGACGGATAGCATGCTGCCACAATGGTGGCGAATAGCGTTCTTATTTGATGCACATTCGATGTCGCCATGCAATCAGCGATTGTTTGGTTCCATTGGAATCTTCCTCCAATAAGCTCAAACCCTGACACTCCTCTCGAAATGTTTGACAAAGATGACCATTTACCGATCGTAAATGTGTGAATGATTTTGGGCGACGTACACGACAAGCGCAAGTAGAAATACCCGACATACGATAGATGACCGCTCGTTGCACAGCAGCCGCTTCGGTGAAAGACACGCGTTGACCTTTTTCCCATCTAGCGCTAAGTGGATAACTGTGGGATGTTGTTCGTGTATAGCGAAAGAAAATAAATGCCACAGGGCCTCGTTGATGTCGGGCCATTCGGTATTGGTAGACTTCGTCATTGGCATTTTCAGAACCAACTGCAAACACTGCCATGTTATTTTGCCCTTCGTTACATATTTGCACAAAGGTTAAACTGATTTTGCAGAATGACAACTTGCAACTTTTACGTGTGCATTAAAAATCCGGGGCAACAATGGACAATGCGGCACAACGAACTCGTTTCCAATCTCTCCTCTCTCAACTCTTAGGATGAACTGTCACTTTGACAACGATTGTTCAGCCATTATTGTTCTTTGAGCGCCGTCGCTACTAATGGCCGTGGGTATCGTTTCGTACATTTTCCATCAACCATGCATGGTGATTTTGGATTAAAAGCGCCACACGGTTCATGCACTGCGTTCAGACAATCTAGTGCAGTTCTGGCTCGGCGATTGCGTCGGAGATTTTAGCTGATGATATCGTCTACTTCGTCAGACCGCAATTTGTTCATCATCCAAACCACAATATGGGAGTGGGGTAGATCGTGTTTCTGCCACTCGACCGAATACATCCAACACCTTGGGTGTGTTCCGAAATAGAACCCAGCATACCGGCCAGTGCTTATGGCGTCTTAAATCGCACGCAATTGGTATTGAAAATATACAGAATCGAGTGCGATTTAAGACGTCATTAGCACTGGCCGGTATGCTGGGTTTTATTTCGGAACACAGCCCTTGTAATGCCGAATGTAAGTCCAGAAGGTTGCGTCCTACTCGTCATATACATAAGCATGATCAGTAAATTTCGGATCCAAATTGAAATTTGGTATTCAAATCGAATGGTTAATGAATGAATAAGGAAGAAGAACTACAAATCCATGCCTAGATGGTGTTTTTATAAGATCAGGATTGGCAAGCAACAGCGGTGAACAGATTTAGGCAGAAGATATAGGTAGCTCCAATGTAAAGCCCAGCGCGATCAGTGACGCTAAAATAGATAAAGTTAGAGAAAATAAACTTAAAAGACGCCTATAAAGTTTCTCCTTGAAGCAAGGTGCCCCTCACACAAAAAAAAAACAATAGACAATTCAAGGTTGGCTTAGAACATCCAATGACTTCCCTGCTGATTGACGTACAGGCACTCGTTTCTCGAGTTCTACAGTACACACAGCATGGTTGCATTTAATTTTTTTTTGTAGTGGGGGGTTTCAAAGCCCCACCATCTTTGAGATTTTTCAGGAATAAAAAGAACACCACGCAGTAAACTTTGTGTCTGCTCCTGACTGAAGTCTTAAAGTATTAAATTTCACATACATATGTACATATGTATATTTTCACTCTGTGATTAAATTCAAAAGGGAAAGGGGAAAACGCACGTCAAAAAAGTTTCACAAACGATATCCCTTTTTTTACTGGCGTGTTTTGACTTTGATTTCACTGCAATAAAAAGTCGACAAAAGAAAAGAATCTGCAAATCAAATGCACACAACCATTCCTTTACACAGCCGTAAAGGATGTTGTAGTACCCCAATCATCACGTCAAATTGAAGGACTATAAACAGAGGCTATAGTTCTTTGTCTAAGCTGTGCCATTTAACCAACGAAGGAGCGTGTGTCGTATGCAAGAGGAACATACACATTATTTCGATGTGTTTTTTCTCTGTTTGTTTTTTTTTTTATTTTAATGAAAAACAAAAATCCCAACTAGGCCTACTACCAATGTCGTTGGCATAATTCACCAGAAGCCAACCACGGTGGCGCTCCTGTATGGCAATCGATTTAAAGCGCACCACCAGCAAGATTTTTAGCAGCATTTAAGCAGCATTTTTCGTTCCTATCTTTTCTAGGATGAATTTTATTCGCGGTTTTATATTTGCAATTTTCGGTTGAGATAACCAGGATGAGGCCCGTGTACATAGCCCGGTACACAGTCAGCGGCCCAATTTGCATACATTTACGCAGATGTGCTCACTCACGTCAGTTGCGATAGACGAGAAAGTCGTCGCGGCAAGATGTCGTAATAACTTGAAAATCGATATGCGGCATGCGAAAGGATGACATCCACTACTCCCTATACATGTGCTCCTCCTGCCATGGCACATTTTAATGGCATTTTAAAAAAACAACCAACAACAAAAAAAAAAACGAACGTCACCCATATGAAAATATTTACTTTGTTCGTTTCCTGTTATTTTTTTGGCAGGATATTCAAAAATTTGCCAATATTTATTCTATACGATGGCGGAATTTTCATATTTGAACGGATTCGTTAACGTCACCGACTATTGACAGTGCTGTAATTGGCCAGGTGAGTGGCAACGGTAAGAATTTTCCATATTAATTACTGAATCATTCATTCATAAATTCATCTTTTGTTCGTCATTGTGTCAGTTCGGTTTAAAAAAAAAGGATAATGCTATTTAAGGATAATTTGGTAATCAAAAATTAGCTCAACTCAAGGGGAACCCACCCTTTTTGAAGTCAAATTTGTCATCGCGAAAAGCTTGGTACGACTCTCTATCCTTTATCGACCATCTTTGACACTTCCGATTGTCTTACGTGATCCATTCCACGGTTATGAAACGTTTCAGAAACGGGTGATTTCATTGCGTTTCATCAGTGCACCGCATATGTTGGATTCGGTTTATCATGTTTTTTGCGGTCAATTCATGAGGAAATGGAGCTTCATTTTGTATCCAGATTTGTGTAAATGATTCAAAACAATCTTGTGATCATTGCCTAGGTCCATAACAATATCGACACTACTGACATGCCTGGTATTTTTTTCTTGCAAATGCGGGATCCCGCACTATTTTTGCGGGATAAGATGCGAGACTAGACATTCGGGATCCAGTGCCGGCCTTGAGGTAGAGCAAGAGGAGCGGTCGCTCTAGGCGCCAGGTGGCAAAAGGCGCCAAAATGAATTCGAAGAACAATTTAGAGTGAAAAATACAATTTTCATGGCGAAGTAGGGCGGGCAAGCAGCGGATCTAGCAGTATTTGTATCCAGCCAAGTGTATGTGCTCATCCATATGACTCAAACACGCCACAAACAGGGAGTGCTGATTCCAAAACCGTCATGGCTTTACGCCACACACTACCGGAGGTGCCTTCAGACTGAATACGGCGGATCTAGAGACAACAAACTCTATAAAACTCACAATCTCAAGGCATGAACAATAGTGTTGAGGGATGAATATACATAGATACCTTTAAAAAAACTTGAGGATGGAGCACTTCTCAACACTTCTGGGGCTCCAATAGTCTCAACAGGACGACCTACGAGGATAGTTGGATATTTGTGAATCTTTGCGGTAGGGTGCCGAATGTGAAGGGGAATTTTCGGGGTTACTCTGCCATGCGGGCAGTCTAAGTCCGCAAGTCGCAGTTGAGCGCGCTGAGATCACTTCTTCATTAAAAGAAGAAGATTCCCTTAGAGGCCACTTTGAGAAGACGGGTGGCGCAGCACGAAAACATTTTAGACGATTTATGGAAGCTAATGCCAATGTTCTTAATAGGAAGAGGGGTAGATCCTCTGGACCTTCTCGAGGCCACAATAGCTCGGCGAAAGGATGAAGACTCCAGTCATGCGGTTTGAAAAGCCTTCAGAAAAGGAGTCCGACGCACTCACAATAAAGCCTAGGACGGCTCAAAAGTCGACCTTATGCCAAATGGCAAGCCGGGTCAGAGTGGTCTTATAACAGAAGGCCCCATTGACATTGAATAAAAGGATAGGGGTCTTAAACAGAACCCTAGAATGCAGGAGTGGAGAGTACTCCATAAAGTCCACCGCTCACCATTCACAGAGATGACGTTCTCTGTGGACTAAAAGATCTATTGACGAGGTGAAACAGACGGGAGGTCAAACTGGCTTCAAGTTTGGTAGGGTAAAGCTTAGGATCAGAGCGGCATAAAAGCCCATACTCAGCCCAACTTTCCCTGTGCCCTCAGCATCTCGTGAGCAACCACGATCATTTCCGCTCCAATCACCAAGGAAGCAGGAACTCCTCCAAAGTTAACAACTGAAGCCTCGCAGAAGTCTGCTTTAGGAATGGAAGACGTAAGTTGTTCGAGTGTCAGGATGGGGACCATTGCATTTGGAGGGCTGGTAGTAGGGGGAGCCTCCTCTACCCACAACATCACTGACCTTGACCCTAACCAGCATCTAAATCCTTAGCGGGGCAATCCCTAGCGCAAAGAGGCTCGCAAAAGGGGGCAGCATAATCCGATTCCAATATAAAGCTTGTCCAGATAACCTCCATCGCCAAGGCTGCCTTGGTCGGCTCGACCAAAGGGCGTCGAAATATAATCTTGCTCTACCCTGAGCTTGGGCTAGGGCCGGCACTGTACGAGTCGACTTATTTGCAATTCCAGTTGCACCCGCTACTGTTTCGTGATCTTGCCCTTGTACGGAAGTGGGAGTTCATACACGGGTCAACAGAAACGAGCCCGATTTGAAACTAGTCTTAACTGCTCGCGTTTTGCAGGTCGGAAGCGATTTCACCTCTTACAACTTCTTGGAGGTAGTCAGGGACTTTAAGGTGATGAGGTGCGAAAACCAAGCCTCAAGCGATATTCTTGGTAAATTTGTCACTAATATCAGTGACATAGGAGAAGGTTAGAGTCTTAATCTAATTACTGCTGCGGATATTCAGAGGAGATCTAGGAACCTATTCTGGTAGTCGAAGTTAAAGCAGGTCACCGCCCGCTAAGCTTATACAGTTCTTCCAGGCTTAAAATCCTGCAGTTCCAATAAATAACTGGGCAAACATCAAAACTCCTTCTCTCTTCTATCAACGAGGAGTCCCTCAAGATATTGGAGAAGGAAAAAACCGCCTAAGATTGAGATCATTAAGGCGGTCTTGCGAACCCCATTGTATGCCGCTTGTTATACTATCTAGAGCGCCGACAAGGATGGCATTTTTTACTATAAGAAATAGTAATGGCGAAAGTAGGAATCCTTGTGGTACTCCTGAACTGACTTCAAAGCCAGCAAAGTCGACCATTAATTGCTTTAAATCTATAGCATTTAAAGGTACATGATAAGATACATTTTTAAACTCATACTAGTTTCAATACATACGCCATCATTTTCTCTTATAGTTAAAGTCCTCCTAGGACAGACGACTTCCTGCACGTAAAATATGCATGTACACGACCTTTTAATATCAAACATTTTCCAACTTCACTACTTTCGTCGTTGAATTTCCATTTTGTACTGAAACCAATAATGAAAATGAATAGTGCCTCAGTTCAAGCAAAAGCGATAGAGTAGAACCTTTGACACACTTAAAAACTTTACGAGCCAGTTCGTTTCACAGAATGTCACATAGAAGGTGATTAAAGGTGCCACAAAATAGGTACCGTAAAATGTGTTGTTGAAGTGCAGTAATTTAGCATGAATGAGTTTAGTTCACACCACAGTAATTGATTTTGCTTCACTGAAAAGTATCTATGGGTGGAATTGGTAAAGACTGTTTGGCATAGACGAATTAAGTGTGTTCTGCATTAAGCAAGAGGTTGTGTTATCTTCTTAAAGGTGTAACTAAAGATAGAGACTCTCAAGTATTCAAGGTCATTTATCATTCCGTCTTATTGTTTTAGTGCTTGGGTTAAATTGTTAACTTTGCCATGTATGAGTTAGTTCATTGGCTTTGAATAATAAAATCCCATTTGTACCTGCCTATTCTGCACAAAGGCCCTGATGATGAAGTACATTAAGTGATTAATTTGGTATAAAGCAGTGCTTCAAAGGCTTTATGAACGAGAGAGATGTATACACATCACAGCCATGGGGACTTTGGAATTTTGAAATTAGATTGAACCTTTTGAATACCTTTTCATACACATGCATATTTCATCTTACATTGAGCATTTCCTTAAAACAGGTCTTTGCCGAACAAGGTGCTCCAGTACGGCGACAGTGCTATAAATTCTCCCTCAACCAGTCATCACGGCCCTTCTTGGTCCCACCCTCCACCCCCTAAAAGCATGCACATATAGACGTAAAGCACTTTTGTTTCAATTTGTCAAATGGCCCGTGGGGTGACTATTGTGCATTTGAAGTCTTATCGCTGATGCCACGGCACAAGGTGATAACCGGGGATCGATTTTCTTGTCGGGGGAATGCAGTTAAAGTGTTTTATGTCCACACGCTTTTTCCCAATTTTAACAACAGTTCAATTTCTAAAGTGGAAAACTGCAATAAATTCTTCGAAATGAATTTCGATTTCCCATTGTTGCTATTTATCAAATTTTTTGACAATCGATTTGTCTGGGAAGTTTGTAATCGCTGTGTGGCTACTACAATAGTGCAGAGATAAGTTTGCGACTTGCAGTTTTTATTACACACCCGTTGTGTGTGGAGACTTCCGTTGCAAGAAATTTGCTTTCTTCCTTTTTTTTTTTTCAATAAGATAGATTAAACCTTTGAGAGCTCCTTGGCCGAAGTATATCGTATACACTAAAATATAGGGCAATCGAACTTGTGTTGTACAAAATCTCGCAACACTTTCCCTTGAGTATGTATCTGTGCAGATCCACTTTTACTACCGGCGGATATTGTAACGAAGTTATTACGAACATGTGAATTTGCAGCCCTTGAAAGACCCCCACGTAGCGGCGGTTAGCCACGTGAAAAACATTCCAAAACGTAAAACCACTTAAGCATATTTAGGATATGTACTTGAGATTTATTCGTTTGTGTTGGCTGAGGATAAATTTTAAAGGACACCGTAGGCGTTTTATTTCGAAAGGACCAGTCGTTTTTGGGGGACGCCTGTGGCAGAGCTCTCATACCACTAATTTGCTGAATGGTGGGACTATGCTCACCTTGTTTTACACCACTTGGTTGGTGCCACTGAAAAAGTCGAACGGGGTCAGGTTGCACAATATCATGATGGCAGAGGAGACTTTAAGGTTTTCAGGAATTTTATTGGGTTCATGATACTGCATGGTTACTGCAGAATAAGTTTTTATTTTTCGTTCTCCAGTACGAAGTTAAATCCTGTCACGAGTAGTAAGAGTTTTTCAGATCTTCAGTAACCAGAAAAACTTGGGAAGACTTATGCTAGACTAGAGTTATTACTTCTGATTTTTTTGTTTTAATTTTTTTTTCAACCTAAGTGAGTTCGCTGCTAAATATTTAAGTCAAGCATCACTATGTTGCAAAAAATTATAACATAAATGGAAAGGTACAATTTGGCCTTGTAAAATTGCTTGTAAAATTGAAAATATTTTGAAGTAAAATGACGCAGCTGACGCATCTCTTAAAATCCTGGGCGTGACTTTATCCAACTATCTGCGATAGAAGTATCAAGTCGCCAAACAAGCGTATCAATTCCTCGGATTCCTTAAGAGATGCAAGCTCCTTCTCCAGCCTGCTGCACTGGCTATAGTCTACAAACCCTACATTCGGTCCCGCCTCGAATACAACTTGTATATCTGGGAGGACGCCCCAAAAACCACCTTGGATTGGCTGGACAAGGTGCAAAATAGCGCCATGAAACTCATTGGCGATAGCACCCTTTGCTCCACAATAGACTCTTTAATCCACCGTGGGAATGTAGCAGAAGAATTTTTTTTTTTTCACTAAAATTTCAATTTTGACCACCTTTTTCTCCAAAAAATACGTAGTTAATCAATATATTTTTTAACAAAATTGGAAAGCTTGGACAATTTGCTATGAAAAATGTCTAACAACTTTTATGCGTAGATTCTGCGATTATTCGTATTCTGCATAGATTTGTGCCTTATTCATGAAAATATTCATGAAAATATCTAAATAAGGTTACAAAAATACAGGATAATATGTAAACCTCTACCAAAAAAACTTCAAAACGCCCTAGCGGCTAAACCAGTGTTTCTCAACCTTTTTGGACCAAACGCCCCCTTTGTAAGACCCGCTTCTTAATTCGCCCCCTATAAATTTTAACAGATAAAAATTTCCCATCACTGAAAGCGGGTATTCAAAATGATTTCGCCCACGCAAAATGACTATCGCCCCCCAAAAGCGTATAGTCAAATAATCGCCCACTGTAAGTTTTCGCTCGCCCCCCCAGGGGGCGATATCGCCCACGTCGAGAATCACTGGGCTAAACCATAGGATTTTTTGTGCGTCTATCCAAGTCCTATCCACAGCCAGGCGTTTAGACATTTTCACTGATACACCCTATATATCTTGAAAAATTAAAATAAAATTACGATAAGATCGAACGTACCCTTTTTGTGGAAACATTTCATCGAACCCATATGATTTTTTCGAACTAAATAGTATCAAAAATGATACGAATGTCTCCAAAATGGCAGCACTGACCAGCTTTTGCTCTAACTCCCAAAAAACTCCAAAATTCATTTGGCATACTTCCCCTCCCCTTAGCCTGCCACTCCGTCAATTCCCCTCAATTCCACATTTGCGTGATATACTCGTATGTAGGTATACTGTATATCTCATATATATACAAAAAGTTACTCTACAGCCGCGTCTCCACCAACCGAACATGTTTGCCGAACAGTGTTCGCGAACATAAAAACGGACAAACATTCCACATTTGGTTCCCAAACATGTTCGACGAATATTTTCAATAGCTCACAAATCAATGTTCGCTACAACACCGAACAATGTTCGGCGGACATCACAAATGGTGGTTGGTGGAGACGCGGCTTAAGCCGAACATTGTTCGGTGTTGAAGCGAACATTGATTTGTGGGCTATTGAAAATGTTCGCCGAACATGTTTGGGAACCAAATGTGGAATGTTTGTCCGTTTTTATGTTCGCGAACACTGTTCAGCAAACATGTTCGGTTGGTGGAGACACAGCTTACCGCGACAAAAAGTTTCACTTCAAAAATAATTTTAAAATTAAACGACTTAAATGTAAAATGGACCGATTTTCTGTGCCTCGATACAATTAGCTAAGCTTATGGAGATGGCCAATGAAAAGGTTAGTGAGTGGTTCAACCGCTGCGGGTTATAAGTTAATCCAAACAGGGGCGGCGAAGCATGTTCATTGTGGGAGTGGAGCACGTGAACAGATAAAAAATGTAAAGGCGACTCCAGACTCACGCTGTGAACACCCGAGAACAAACGTGAACGCTAGTGTGGATGGTTTTCGCGGCTAGTTCTCGCCTCGTTTTCCGTTTTGAATTTTGAATTTTTCCGTGACTTCAGGGCGTGAATGTGGAGCCGCCTTAAAAAGTTAGGCAGATAGAGCGTTAAAGTTGTACAGATAAAGCCCCTATGAAACTAGCCCTTTTGCCTTATCTGAGTCCCGTGTGGATTGCCTTATAAGGCCACACAGGTTATCTAACCTCGTACCTCATTCGTGCATCGTCCTAAGGAACCATGTGCCCCCCCCCCTTGACGGAAAAATACCGACCCTATTGGAAAAAGAGGCTTAAAATTTTGAGAATTTCGATATGGATATACGAATGATTACTGCGCCGGTGTCGAGCGTTTATATTTTTAAACGCGAGTATCGTTGTACCAATGCCGTTCCCCAACTGAGTACTAATCACGTCCATTGCTGTTTGGCTTCTGTAATCGAGCTAGAACCGGTCTGTTGAGTATGATAATAACTGCCTGCAATATGAAGCAATGTAACAGCAAAACTTGGAGCTTTTTATGAATAATAATAATGTTCAAGGGTGTTCTTTAAAGCTTTTTAAAACGTTTTCTGAATATGGAATGAGGTTTGCCTTATAGGGCTTCTCATAGGGGCATACTGATAAGGTATACCTAACTTCAGTATCGCTGATTTTATTTGTGTGGTGCTCATGAGGAAGCTAAAGGGAAAGCCCTCTTTTAAAATGTGCCCCATTTGCCACATGGGGTCCTCACAAAGACCCTACGGGAAAATCCCTCTTTCTGCATGCCCCTGAGACAATCCCCTTTGTAAATGCTAGTTGGTTGGGGTTTAAAAGGCTTAGGATATACAGTTATAAGTTCTTAACACTTCTAATATATTATTTTGTTTTAGTATGAAACCTCTTACTTGTTTGCGGCCCTTTGACCATGTCCTTTGTCGCCAGCAACCGGCAGGACCCTTCAACCTTCTGGGTTATTAGGAGTATTTAAAATTATGGGTGTGGATTTGCCCACCCAGAGCGAAAGTGCGTGTGCACTTTTCCTTCCATTCTCACGCTCTCCACCGCCGCTGAATCCAAAAAGCACAAAACTGATGCCTTTCACCTATAGAACAAATATCGCAGTTTTAAGTCTATATACAATTAACGAAAGAGTAGGAAGCCTTCTTGGTCAGAAAAGTAATTGGATTTTATTTCGAGCCTGAAGCTGAATTGAAGACTCATCACCAAAAAAAGAGAAAAGAAAGGCAACATACTATAGGTTTCTATGACAGTAAGCAGAAGGTCTGTAAGAGATGAAGGTTGGGCTATAAGACAGCAATATGCGCTTCCCTTCCAGGTCGAGAAGTTTAACATCATTACCGAAGACTAGAAAGCTTTGGTCTAAATGCAGCAAGTAAAGATCACACGGCTTCTGTATGATGAATCGGCTCTATGTCAATTGAGCAGCATACGGCTCAATTCAGAATTCCTAAAACACCCACTAGCTCTGTGAGGAGGATCAACGTCTACCGAACATTTTCGTACTAGTTGTCCGGTCTTGTCTAATGTCAGACACCGTGCATTTGGAATCATTTTAATACGCTTTTATTAGTTCCACTTGTAACTATGTAATAAAATCTTGGAAGTTAAATTTAACCCCACTTCCCTGTAAAAAAGCGCGGGGCGCTAACGAAAAGTTCCAGTAAAAACTTTACATTCAAAATTATTTTTTATTTGGTTCATTTTAAAATAAAAGTCTATTTTTTAGTTTTTTTTTTTTTTTAAATATTTTTTTAGAGTTTTGAAAGGGGCTTCCAAGCTTAAAATGTGAAATGATAAGCTGGATCCATTCCATTCATGCTTTTATATATCTGTGAGCGTCTTAACCTACCATATCTCCTAAAAATTCGCAAATTCTTATTCGTATTTTCTAGAAATCATATATCGTTGTCTTCCAGCATTTATTTTGCTAAAGAATTTTATTATAGAATAAGAAATGATACCTTCAAGCTAATACCGATGCCATTAGCATCGACAACTAATTGCCTTGCGAGGGCGGAACATGTTTTACAAGTAGCGCAAACAAATTTACCTGTTGTAAAGGTATAAATCATACAAATCGAATATATTGAAAATAGAACGAAAAATCCTTGAAACTTATGGATAGCAATTTGTCCATGTAAATAATCTCACCGCACTAGGAGCAGGTAGCACCAACTATTAATTTTGCCGAAAACAACATCCTCGTTGCCATAACCGGGCGATAATAAATGGCTTTTCGCCAAAGAATTTGCGTTAATCTTTTTTTTTCCTTGCCGTTAGCAATTTGAAAAGGATTCCGGACCTTAGTTCACGAAAATTTCATTAAGTGCTCAGTGGTAACATAACTCCCTTCAGGATGATGGATTTCGATTCGCACAGAACTGATTGCTGCCCATATAGTCGTCGGCAGGGTGTTGTTGGGGCCTCCAGGCCTCAGGGCCCCGGTCCCCGGGCCTATTCACACAGACAGGCCGGGATCCCGCCCAGCCGGAGGTGCTGAAATATTGTCTCAATAGTCTCTCAATAATGCCATCGGTTTAGCTGTTAGCGAAATTCTGCGGCAAGATAGGGTCCTTGCATGACGCGGGCAAAGGATCGACCGGTGTATGAGCCGTTCGTTGTTGGTTGCTTCCAGGACGAAAAACGTCTTTTAATGGTGTATGTTTGGGTTGATTTATGCCCGTCGAAAATGCCTTCCTGTAATTTAATGAACCGCATGAAGCCCGCCGCCGCCGCGTGTAAACTCTCACAAATCTATTCAGACGAGCTATTTGCAGTCCTGACAGGAGGAAAAGCGGCGAAAACATAAATCACATAATTACAGGCGTGCGGCTGAGACCGGTTTTTTTAGCAGCAGCAGCGGGAAGACTTACAGGATATTACGTTGGCGAAATCTCTGTTTGTGGCGGCAATAAATTGTGGCCGCTGATTGTTTTTTGAGCCACTCCTGGGATTAGGTTTCGGCACGAGCTTGGCTTTTCGCAGCTTGTTAGGATTTTCGCATGAGCCCTTGTTAGAAATTGTTTTCCCAGATTAAGCTAAATACATGGGGAGATGGTCTGCTATTTATCCTCGAATCGTTCGCTTTCGTGTTACATTACCCGAAATCCCTTGTTACTTTCTCTCCTCTTTTGGATGCCGTAAAATTCCTCGCTTCCCAGAAAAGTGGATGATAACAAGGTATGTTAACAGGCGAAATTCGATGTTCTATATGTGTGTACCTATTTTATATTCATCAGAATTGCTTACTTCCAGTGTAAGGACATGAATGAAATTTTAAGCGACGTTGCTGTAAAAAAATACAATCACTAATTCCCGAAATTGAGCCAGATTCTCAGAACCTTACCGTCCTGCCTTATCGGGGGAGAAAGGTTGGGTATCGTAGTCGTATTTCTCCAACCTAGAGGACGATATAACCAAAATAATGAGGGGGTATGAGGGAGTTTAAAAATTTCTTACTTAAAGATTCCTTGTAAAAAAAATCTTCAAAATAAACGAAAAAAAAAAAAAAAACTGGAACGAATAGATTGTCTGCTTTGATAAGTGCTGACGCTTTTAAATGGTAGACAAAATGTAGAACATTTCGTCTACAAAAGGAATCCTCTTTCCAGGTAGTTGATCTCATCCAATATACTTAAAGCATTTTTTAAGATGATGTATCACAATTTTATCTCTCATCACTTCTATTCTGAATAGAGAAGGCATTACTCGGAATTTTTTGTCTTTTTAGATCCATTCCTAGAAGTGGACAGGACAAGGGTTCGGAATTTACTTAGATGTTTTTTTTTTTAATATTTTAAATTATTTTGATATTTAATTAAAGTGATAATATTTAGGGCGGTAAACTTCACCGAGGAATACCTGTAACCAACAATCAAGGATTACTTTTACCCGCAATCGGGGTTATGTTAAAAAGGCCTAAACACCCAATTTTGAGGTTTTGGCAATTCTTTTCTAATATTTTCAAAAATTCCGAAAATTAATCTCAGAGTAAAACTCACTCCAATATTGTGAACGCTTATTGATATGAAAATAAAAGCTTTCAGAGTCACGTACGATGCACACCACTTCTTAAACCATGGCATTGCTGTGGTAATTTAACAAAAAAACTCTTGGACAGGCCATCCACCAAAGTGAAAGGGAAGCCGCCCAAACCTTAATTTCCCAGGGCATCGCATGGTATTTTATTCCACTATCGTCTCCCCACTTCGATGGCCTTTGGGAGGCCGGCGTGAAATCTTTAAAGAACCATTTTAGACGAATTGCAGGTAATATATAATAGGTAATAATAGGTCCTTTGTATATGAAGAACTTGTCTTCCTAACAACGCAGATTGAAGGCTGCCTTAATGCACGTACTCTAGGTCCTTTGTCCGAAGACATCACGGATTATGAAGCGTTACCTCCGGCCCATTTCCTCATTTCCTGACCCAAATTTATTGGTCTGCAAGTTACATCTTTTAGATCGATGGCAACACATACAACGGAGTCGACAATAATTTTGGACCCGCTGGAGTTCAGAATATTTTTACTGGTTGCATCATCGGCCCAAATGGTGGCGTGCCCAACCCAACTTAAAGGTAGGTGACCTCGTCTTGTTAAAGGATAAATGCCTTCCCCCTTGAAATGGACACTTGGCCGTATAATAAAAACGCATTCAGGGAAAGACGCTCTAGTCCGAGTTGGGACGATCAAAACTGCCAGCTAGTCGATTTCGCCGTTTAAGTAGCCCCCCCCACCTCCAAAGAAGGATAAGAGTCCCCTTCGAACCATGCAATGTTGAAATCAGAGATATACCACAGAGACGAATACACCACAAAGCAACCCCTAGTTCCAGCACTTCCAGTAGCAAGGACAATAGGGCGATCATGAAAGATCTCCCCCCTTTCCAAAAATTCCACCTCGACCAGGAACAGATGGCTTTTCGCTGGCCGTAAACTTTATCATAGAGGAGTTCCAGCTGAAGTTCGCACTGAGAAAGATCACGGGTTTAATTTCAGTTCTTTCATTATTATATTGAGTTTTGTTTGCTTTCCGATGAAAAATTGCTTGCCCCACAGCCACAGTAGACCCCGCACATACACAACTACTATCTCGTCATAGGAAGAACGACTCATCGCCACCCAGGAGCTGGTAATCCTGTCTACTACCGTCTGGGTTTGGGTTTGTGTTTGTGCCAGCCTTAGCATACCAGTTTTACATCGGCCAAGAAAGCCGAATCCAAGACGGGAGAGTTCGGTATTTATGTTTGACCATCAGATCACCATGAATGACAAGGTATGGTAATATGGGTGAGCGAGACCAGTCGAATAAAATAAAGCGCTACACGACTGTAGAAACCGAATACAGAAAACGGCTGGCACACACAGAATCGAGCTAATCCATTTGAGTCGCAGGATGGACATAAAATACAAATCCGTCCTCTCTTAAAGAGAAGCGAAGCTGTGTGAGAAGCTATAAAGTCCAAAAATTTCCAGGGTCCGCACAGAAATAAAGGCCCCAGCATCCCCCAAAGAAGTATATCACAACCTGGCCCAGAAAGACAGCAGAGCGAGATGGCCATCTGCGAGTATGTAGTTCTTATGGACGAAAGGGGTTGGGTGGACGCGTTAGACCCAATACATGGGTGAAAGTTGAAGGCAAACTATCAGTCTTGGTTTTCGACCACATCTGTCGGCAAATAGAGGATCAACGCCCTGTTATGAGACTTCTTGGAGGTGGTCAGGGCGAAGACCAGGCTTCAATTCTAGGTGAATTTATGACTAAGATCTGTGACACATGGGAAGGCTAGAGCCCTGAGTAAAAATGAAACTCCCCCGCACCATACCCGCATGCAGGAAGTATGCACTAGCCCGTTCTCTGAAGTGCTAAGCTTTCAAAAAAAAAAACATGCTATATTGTGCAGGCTAAACGTTTTTTCGACAAGGAGTGTAAAGACCGGAGATCCACCATCACACGACTATCTCGCTTTTTGCGTCTGTTTCAACCAGGCTTTCCACGGTGCGCGATTTTCGGACAGACGTGGACGGCGCACCACGGAAAGAGTGTCGTCCGTGAAGGCACAGGCAAGTCTGTTGCTTCTTCTTCTTCTTTGTTCCGTTAGCTGGATTCTGCAGTCTGCCGAAGGGTCTCGCCAGAGAAGTTCACGTGCCAAGTGGATATCATCCATTCAGCAAACATGTCCAAACCACCGTAGTCTACGTATTTGCATTTCTCCTTTGATCAGTATCTGCTGATCGCATCTTTGTCGAAATGCCTCGTTTCAAAGGCGATCGCGTAGTGAGACACCGACGATCTGCCTCAAGCATAGCATTTGAAAGACCTCGAGCTTCTTAACGTCCAGTTTGAGCAGTGTCCACGTTTCAGATCCATAAAGAAGAATCGAAAGGATCAAGGTTCGGTAAAGGCGTACTTTTGTTTTGATGGAAATATTTGTTCGTTTCCATATGCACCACTTGAGGCCAATGTTGCCTGACCTGGCTGTGAACGTCGGCCGTCTATCCTACTTTCGTTTCCTCAACCAATGATCACAAATATTTGAACCTGGGAACCTGTTCGATTTGGGATTCATCGAGGTGAACACTGGCCCACGATCCGTCCGTTGTGCGCACTTTGGTCTTTTCCGCACTCAGTTTTAACCGGTATGACGGGGCGATGCGGGAAATGTCGAATAAGATATCCGCTGCTTCGGCATCCGTGCCGGCAAAGACGACGATATCGTGGGCGAACATTAAGTCGGTTACGAAGTTGTTGTCGTCGTACCGAACTCCAAGTCGTCCATCGAATACCTTGAGTAGATATTTTATTTCATTAAATAACACAATTACTGAATAACTTTTCTCCACAAGGATTCGTTACAAACGTTTTCAACGATGGATCCATGATATTTGTCCAAAAACATTCCAACTGCGAACAAACTAAAACAATTGTTTTAGAAATGTTCAGAACTAAAATATAGCTCTCTATAATGTTAGCGCTTTTGTTATAAAACAGTCAGCAAGGCAGTTCTATGCTTACGACTTAATCCGACTGCCAAACAAAATCCCAAAAATAGCAGTGCTGAGAAATCAATACACAAAACCACGATTTGCAGCAAATGCAACCTTTTCACGCCGTTTCACTTGGCAATGAATGCCACAAAAAGACTATCCCGACCCAGAACATTGTCGACCAGCTACTGGGTGTCTCAAAACTCCCAAAAGGATTTTGGCTCTAGGAGGCGCGTGCTGTTCGCCCACCCATTGGGCTCTGCGGACGTCACTTTGATCTATCAATTTCCAATACAACGCTGATACTACTAACAAATAACTTTCCCTCTACCCACCTCTGGAAAATAATTGCAATGCTTCACATACTGCATGACAGCCGTTGATTGCATTTGTCTTCTGTTGTCATCAATTCCCCGTACCTGTGACCACAATTCTTTGAAATATTTCCGGGGTGCGTTTTATATTGACAGTTCGTCGGTCAATAACTTTCAAGCTGTTGCCGGAATTGTCAAAAATAATTTAAGATATTGTAAAATGTCAGATCGAAATTAATTTCACACCATAGCCATGCTACTTGGTATGTTGAATCAGTGGCCATAAAGTTTAGAGATCTTAAATTTGAACGGTCAATCTCTCTTCATTGGCCCGGCCCAACTAGCATCCATAAAGTCTAGGCATAATCGGGAAAATCGAGAAGCCACAAACAATAACCCAGGCTCATTCTGACACGCTAGGCACCGGCTGATGAAGGGAATCAATAAAGCCTGCCGAATAGTATGAATTGACCAACTGTCGGACCCTCAGAAAGTTATATTGCATCTATACATCACGTCCGTTTTTCGATACGTTCTGGGTGCTGGGCTGGAGGCCACCATCACTATTCGCACAAAATATACCCCAGGTTTGCTCTCGTATAGGCGAAATGAATTTGCCTTCTGCTTGGGCTTTCGCTTTTGAATTCAATATATTCAATTTGCTACCATCCATCGGAATGTTTTATTCATCGCAAATCATCCTTTCAATCATGGGTCGTTCGTTGCCGTATTTTGTTCGATTTATGGTGATTCTGTAGGCACTCGTCCTGCATCTGGCCAAATGCTGCCCAGCAAATTTTTTTTTTGTTATTATTATAACTGACCCACTTTGGTCGTTAGATATCCATAAGTGGCGCCCCCACCGCTTTTTTTCCCTGAGCCAGGACGAAGCTCTAATATTCAAATCCTCGTTTTCATTAGGGGAGGCAAATTGTGAAAAGCGTTTTGTTACATGGAAATTTGCCTATTTCCGTTTCCTGCAGCTCGATAACTGATGCGAACGAAGTACAGATGCTCTGTGCATGCCGCATGTACGTGTGGTACGTGTGGTTTTTGTGGAATTTCAAATTTCATGTCCAATTTTTTTCGTTCCACTAAAAATTTCAATTTGTAATTGGTTAATTTCGGAATACCTTCTTCTATTCATTTAGCATCCTTTTAATTTTCTACAAACATCGCCTATGAATTTCTTATGCCAGACTAAAGAATGTTGTCTGTGAACCACGGAGTTCCAGGGAAAAGGATTCTTTCACTTGAAGTGAATGAAAATTGCTTGGCAAAATATTAAGCAAATTTCCATGAAATTTATTTATAGCTTGGTTCATTGGAATTTTTTCAATGTTGGTGCTTACTTGAAGCTCACTATTCAGTGTACATCAATGCATTCATTAAAGTTCATTGGTAAGATGGTAGACCAGACGAAAAGAATGAGATTTTCTCGTGTTTAACTTTTGTTTGCATTAATAAATTTTAAAGCTTGAAGTAGTAGACTAGTAGGGAAGGAGACAATCGTTGCGAAAAGATCACATTTGGTAACCACGCTTGTCTTTAGGTATATGGAGACGTACTTGGATTATTTTTAGATCCACCATGCTTCAAGCATCACATCTGTTGCATTGAGTTAACGAAACTCGGTGGCAAGGTGTTAAGGCGCCGCCCGACTACTATCTCAGAGGTCTGTGATTCGAAGCCTTGCACCAGCATAGGTCTTTGTCATTTTATTTCTGTCCATATTCCTTCTTTTTTGTTTTTCCTCTTTACCGTTCTGTTCGATCGCTGAAGTCGGGGCTCTGTCACGGGTAGAGTGAAACCAAGTATCCAATTCAAGGAGTACGGTGGCCACTACTTTACATACTATAGTCTAGCAGCTCCTATTTGTAGGCCAGATAGCGTGTGTAGTTTCGGGAGTTTGCGTAAAGATGAGTGTCGCTCAGACAAAGCAAGGTCAAACAAAGTCACATGAAGTAACGTTTTGCTCTCGCTGGGCTGCAATAGTGAAAGTTAAGGGCAAAATCATCCTCCTCCAGTCAGTCCTGCAAGGGGCTGTCAGCTTTTCGGTCCTCCAAGTGTAGTTGTTTAGGTGGCAGCATTCCGTGAATAGGCTAACTTAGTGACCTGACATGCATGCATTAATCTGCCCATACCCTGCCGCGGGATCGTGTTGAGTCTAGGTGGGTAGTAAGACAAACACCACCTGGAAGGAGGTCCCTGTGTGCCCGGGGAGATTAAAACGTGTCCTGAAAGTGCTGGTCTGACTCTTGCTGAGTACAAAATTGATCCTGTGCTGATTAGAAAATGGAGAAAACCAGTGAAGATGAAGATTTTGGAACATACCATTCACTCATAGCCCGCCCTAAGATACCTGAGAGTGGTGATCGTTTGGAGGCAAAACTTTAGAGTACACCAAAGGAGGCCATGGCGCATGAAGATTCTGCTTGCAGCACTTTCAAGAAGTGTGTCTAAAGAGGGCTCCAGACCAAGCGGTCGCATACTGATGGCGAGAGTGTTTAACTCAGTCCTCCAGCAGCAGTGTAGGCAGCAGTGTTCAACTGGACCAAACAACATATTGTGCATACAGGACCATGTTCCACGATATGGCTTGCGTAATAGCAGGGATTATCCTCATGGACATTCTGAAGAAAGAAAGCATGCTTCTCGATGGTCCATAATGTCTAAATACAGTACAACGGCAGATAACGTAATGCGAGTCCTTAATGGAATGACAAGGGAAGTGCAACGAATTTATTAAAGAGTCGGTGGACTCACACACTTATCTCAAACATGGGAGTTTCGAAAGAGCGTGGAAGGTGAGTTATAACCTCACGCAGTTCTTGAATAGACATGGAGAATATAGGAAATACCTTCATCGATTCAAGCATGATGGTTCACCGCTGTATCTTGAATATTCAGATAACCACTCAATGGGCGAGCCTCACTTCAGGACTCGCGAGGTATTCAGGTGCCTCAAGAAGCTCGACGTCAACAAATCCAGCCTCTACAAAATTTTTATTGGGGATGAGACAGTACTTCGTTTTTAATGCATTAAATTCGACCAACCAAGAATTAGTTCGATGTCGATGCAGACAAGGTCTGGCGCGTGCTGGTCCTATAGTATCGAAGCCATAGGAGTAACGTAAAGTACCTTCGTCAGCAAAGCTGTGGAGTGATTTGGAGGGGCTCATAGCAGGTCATTTATAAAAACTTGGAAGAGAGCTAGTGATAGAGTTGAGCCTTGGGGAACATCTGTGGAGAAGGTGTAGGGGTTAGATTCGATACCATCCATTACTACCTTGATTGAACGGCCTGAAAGGAAGCTTTTAATCCAGTTTTTAAAACAAGTCAATACCAATAGCTTGAAGTTTAGTTAACAGAGCGGAGTGCCTTGGATCCTTGGTTGAGGTCACGCCTATGATGTTGAGGAGTGAATCAGTCATTAAGCTGACCGTTTGCCGCTGACTACGTCGTCTACCGTCACATCTGTCGAGTTGTAGCAGATTTTGTTGGAAATAAAATATTAGTTTATTGTGAAAAAAAAAATCAATTCACACCATTCTTGCAACCTCAATCAAGAATGAATTCCATATCCCTGTTAATTACATTTGACATAAGTCCGCGATCGTCCTAAAAGGATCCATCACGTTCTTGTCTTGCATTATCGAAAGCGTAAGAATAACGCAAGATGCCGTCATCATCAAAGCTGTAGTTTTGTTGATTCGAATTGAAAGAAGCGCATTTATAAAGATTAGAAATAGGGTGTGCGGCAGAATGGACCCCTGAGGAACCTCATCAGGGCTTGAATTAGCAGAAAGGAAATTCGTCTGTAGAACTGAATTAACACCAATAGCTTGGAGGTTAGGTAACAGAGCTAATTCAAATGTCTTCTCGCCGACATCCACACGGATCTAATCAACTACATCACCGAGGTAAAAAGGTACCTCGACCATTCATTTCGGCTTTGTACTACAATCGTATACTTCATATTTGTAGGCCAGACTGCTTGAACAAACGAACGGAAAACATGAAGGGCAGACTCATCCTCCTTAAGGCAAATCTAGCAGGTGGGGCCTCCGCCCTTTCTATCCTCCATAAGTGGTAATTTAGGGCGCAGTATCCGGAAATGAAGGTTGCACTGAACCACCCGCATCCTCAGGTTCTATCTACGGCTATGACAAAGCGGGAGTCTCCTTATGGTCACCTCAGTTAGTGGGTTTTGGATCGCCATCCTGCGGAATACCTGTTTCGGATCGCTAACATCGTTAGGATCCCAGAAGGTGATCCTCTTAAATTTGGAAAGGTTCTTCTCCTCGATTACTTTGAAGTTGCATCCCTCCCAAACCTGTAGCGAGGCGATAGCATTCGTCAGAATTGAGGAGGATTGCTCCTTTGTCAATTCACCTGCGGGAAAGTTGTCCAGGTCCACATATCCCGGTATGAGGGTTCTTGCGGTTCCCCCTTTTTTTCTGGAGTCCCTACTCTGCTGAAGGATCCTCTGATAGTTGCAGTTTAGGCAGTGCCCTATATGGGTACGGAATGAGACTTTGCCCTCTAGAAGATGTAGAAGCCGGTGTTGCCAATTTTTGGTGGGTCCAGAAACTTTTGGCAAAACACCCGCTGGCTGGGTCTGCTTCCTGCTTTCGGTTTACTAAGAAGGAAGTTGCGAAAATGGTACTCATGGTGCGCTCCATGTAGCCCCCCAATTTCAATGCGGCCGAGGAATCTCTTCAGAGTTGAGACCAAGGCAAGGAAAGCCGCATTGTGGAATTGGTGAGCTTCAAGGCAATAGACCCACAACATCCTTCTTCGTCTGATTCTTTTTGGGTACTTTGGTCCATAAAAGTAGCACGAGTATATCACGAAAGGGAAGGCCCATTCGGACAGAGTTCACATATCAGGTTAAGGCTTTTACATCTCGGTGCGCATGAGCCTGAGCAAGGACTAATTTCTTGGTGGTTAGCAATAAAGCCAATAAGTTAAAATGAACGATGTTTTAATGAGTCCATACCACTGTCCTCACAAATTATAGACTGCTTTTATGTGTAGTAAACTTTCCTATTTGTTGGCGGTTTCTAAAACTGTTTATGCAATAAAACAAAAGGTAGAAACGTTTTTAAAAGGTTTTCATGTTAGATCGTAATTTTGCTTAACCTTTACCCCCTTTAAAGCGTCTCCTTATTAAATTCCCAAACGTTGAACTTTCCACCATCGGTCAACTTGAATACCAACTCTACCAAAACATATTTCACTTACAGCCAGGTTGATCTGACAGTAAAATGGTGTAAATTAAAGTTTCATTCTGGCATAACTAGAGTTTTAGCAACATGATAAGAGCAGCCACCTTCCCATGGAACCCACCCATTGCACCTGTCGCAAGGTATTATAATTACAATTATATGGTATTTCACAACTAAGTACAAGGATACTGTTTCCAGGTGGTCTTGTGGAAAGGGAGCTCCGGGGCAATCAATCAAAACCCCTCCAAGCTGCTTACAACAGAATGTGACGTAATTGGTAAATAATTAGGCTAAATGGCCTCTAACCGTTTAATTATGGGATTTAATGGCGGAGGAGTGTAGGCCGCTTTATTCCCGGCCGTAATCCCAATGGAAAAAGATAATCCACAAGGCAAACACACAATGAAGAGATTTATATCTTGGTGACTTGCAATAATTATCTTTTCTGTGTACATCTGCAGAAGCCCGGAGACAATCATGCGGATTTGATTCAGTTCTGGTCTATAGATTGATGATATCTGTGACCCGAAATGAAATGTCCTTTCCAATATTACCAACATTAATCTGGGCAACTTGATGACATTTTACTGGGTAACTGAGTGACTGCTGTCATTTGATTCCGCTGTCACTTCGATTTCAGTCTTGTTTCCGGCCTCTATTTCGCACATCGCCAAGCGAAAATGATTGATGATGCCCGACGAAAAAAAGCCCAGATTTTTCCTTAACTTAAACACATCCTGGGCAATGCTATAGGCAGGCAAATTCCGTTTTATTAATAGTCCTTGGGAAGCAGTTACAGATTACGTGCCTTCGATCCTCGAGTTTTTTAAACGATATTTCACCGAGAATATTGCTGCTGGTAAAGGACTGACGGAGCCAAGGTATGGCTGATATTGGCTTATCCTTGCTTAACTTCATCATTATTTTATCCTATAATCCTGCGAAAGCTGCCGAAGTTGGAAAGTGCCTGGCAAATTCCACCTCATGCCATTTTGGTACTTGTGAGCCGTCTTTGCTAAAGCTGTTCACATGTCCAAGTTGGCCGGGGAGCGTGCTAAGGTAGTGGAAGGTCATCAGTGCCAGTGTAGCTAAAGTATTTGGGGCCCAGTTCAACAGCCTCAATGAGTCCAAACGTTTAATTTGGTTTTATTTTTGTGTGCTCTTGAGCTTGATTTTATGTCCTTCACCTTCGGGAGTGTCCTTAATGATTTATTTGCCAAGACAGTCGAGTTCTAACAACACTGAAAATCTTGAAGTGTTGAATGCTGATTACTACGTTTTGCAAACAGCCGAAATTCTTGAGACCTGCATTGTATCCAAATAAAAATTGATTGGTTTTGAATTTAACATTTAACTGAATGATGGGCCAATTCTACTCTAAGTACTCTGTGTACACTTCTGTCCAAATGAAAGGAAAAAAGAAGACTACAATTCAATTGACGCGTGATACCGTCCTAAGCAATAATTCGTTGATTAATATATAGGCTAGTCGGCGAGGCATTTTTATGGCAATTTTGGCACAGGAAAGAGCCGCTTAGAGTTGGCCAGTCCAGGCACGGACGCGTTCAGTATGTTTCATCAAATTCCGATCGGCCAGGGCCCTTTGCAGCAAGCTAGACGGTGCTCCAATAACCGGCTCTGGACCAATGAATGCAATATCAGAACTCTGTTTAGCCAGGATATCCGCACTTTCGTTGCCTTTGAAGGCCCGGTGACCCGAGACTCAGACAAGGGTATTTGATTGAGAGCGACCAACTCATCAAGAGCACAGGGACCTTATCGCTCTAATTGCTGTTTGGCTATTAGAGAAGATAAAAATCGATCTATTTTGGTAGGCCATTCTTATAGACCGTCAGCTAGTGACAGATTTATTCATTCAAGAGTTAACCCTACTAGCACAGAAGGCGCACTTTTCAGCTAAGCATTAAAATCTATACAGTGGTGAACAAAAGTCAACGTACACCATATAAAATAGCAGAAATCGGTTAAGTATGGTATAAATAAAAAATTGTGAAATTGCAAAATAAACATAATCTGTTGTACAAAAACATTTCATTAAAAGTTTATAACATTTCACTATTTACAAAAAAAAATTTAACGAAAAACTAAAATTTCTACCGAAAACAAAGAACAAAAGTCTACGTACAGATACGGCTCTTTATATTAGTTGGTTTATTTTAATTAATATTAATATGTTGTTGGCCCGCCTTTCGCTGTAATTACAGCTTTCATCCTGTTTGGCATAGAATTGACAAGATTTTGCGTCATTTCTGGTTTTATTTTGGCCCATTCCTTACGCAAGGCGGTTTTGAGGTCTTCTTTATTTTTGATGGTGTGTTTTCGGACTCTACGCTCCAGATAATCCCATAAATGATAAGATAATCGCACGAAATTGAAAAAGGAAGGACATTCTTACCGTGATATCGGAAAAATAGTGAATAAATCTCATTCCAGTATTCAGACCGTCCTAAAAAACTATCGGGAGAGAAATTCTGTTGAAAACAAGCTGAGAAGTGGCAGGCCTCGTAAAATAAATGAACGTGACGGAAGGAGTATATTAGCTGAAATTAGAAATACACCGGGGTTATCTTCAACAATCCTAGCGGAAGGCATTGAAAATACTACTGGGAAGGATGTTCATCCAATAACGGTACGTAGATTTCTCCACAGGTCCGGATACTACAGTAGAGCAGCACGAAAAAAGCCATACATTAGCGAAGTCAATGAAAGGAAACGTTTGGAATTTGCCAAACTCCATGAAAATGATGACTCCACTTTCTGGAACACTGTTCTATTCAGTGATGAGAGCAAGTTTAACTTGTTCGGACATGATGGAAGGCCCAGAATTTGAAGAAGAAAAAATGAAAGTCTTAATAATAAGAACTTAATTCCGACTGTTAAACATGGAGGTGGTAATGTCCTAGTTTGGGGTTGCATGTCTGCGGCTGGAGTGGGGAATTTGGTCATAATTGAAGAAATAATGGATCGACTAGTTTATCTCAATATATTAAAAAATAATTTAAAACAATCCGCGCAAAAATTAGGCCTACGAACCAGCTGGACATTCCAGCAAGATAACGATCCTAAACATACGGCTAGTATTGTGAAGGGCTGGTTAATCTTCAACATCCCAAAACAGCTACATTCTCCACCTCAGTCGCCCGATCTCAACCCCATAGAACATTTATGGGATTATCTGGAGCGTAGAGTCCGAAAACACACCATCAAAAATAAAGAAGACCTCAAAACCGCCTTGCGTAAGGAATGGGCCAAAATAAAACCAGAAATGACGCAAAATCTTGTCAATTCTATGCCAAACAGGATGAAAGCTGTAATTACAGCGAAAGGCGGGCCAACAATATATTAATATTAATTAAAATAAACCAACTAATATAAAGAGCCGTATCTGTACGTAGACTTTTGTTCTTTGTTTTCGGTAGAAATTTTAGTTTTTCGTTAAATTTTTTTTTGTAAATAGTGAAATGTTATAAACTTTTAATGAAATGTTTTTGTACAACAGATTATGTTTATTTTGCAATTTCACAATTTTTTATTTATACCATACTTAACCGATTTCTGCTATTTTATATGGTGTACGTTGACTTTTGTTCACCACTGTATATACATACACATATATATATATGTGTATATATATATATATATATATATATATATATATATATATATATATATATATATATATATATATATATATATATATGTATATGTATATATATAGATATATAGAGTTTCCCTTCTAACACAGAAGGCGCACTTCCCAGCAGGGCTGAGAAATATTTACCACTGCCGTGGCTCAGCTGAGACATGCAAACATAAAAGATTAAGTACCACTAAAAATTGCATGCAAAACACATAAACAGTCATGAGACAACAAATAGCCTCCTTTTAAGCAGGTCTTTGTTAGTGCTCACGCTAAAAACATTAATATTTTTATTTACATTAATGAACATGCGATTAACAGGCTCAAATCGGCCATAATTGGTGTTAGAGGAGTTGATGTGTAAGAGCGGTGGTCCTCTCAGATTGTATCGGCTCTCTCTAAACGACGCACGGCGCCTTAGAAAACCTGAGTCGACACGTCCATTAAGAAGCTGGTGGACGAAAACAACATCGGCCACCTCACGACGCTTGTGGAGAGTGTTTAAGTTGAGTAACTTAAGTCGGTATTCATATGGTGGAAGAATTAAAGGGTCTTCCAAGGAAGGTGATTCAATGCGAATCGAACGAACCTACGTTGAACCGACTCAATTTTTCCAACATGCGAAGAATAGTAAGGAGACCAAACCTGGGACGCATATTCAAGTAAAGGTCTGACAAGGGAGATGTAGAGGTGTTTAGTGATCAGGGTGCTATTAAATTCTTTGGACCACCTTTTAATAAAACCCAAGACTAAGCTGCTCTTGGTAGAAATATAGTTGATATGAGAAGCAAAGTCCAGCTTGGTGTCAAATCTAATCCCGAGATCTTTGACAAAATTAACACGGGGGACACCCTCACTAGAAAATGAGTAGTTATAAATTATAGGATCACGTCGCCTACAAAAAGTCATGACTTCGCATTTACTAATATTAAGAACCAGGTTGTTGTTAGCGCACCAAGAGTAAAAGGTGTCGAGGTCGACTTGCAAAAGTTTGCAGTCCTCCATACTCTTTACGTGACGGTACAATTTGATGTCATCAGCATAAATCAGGATTCTGCAGTGTCTTAGCAAGGTAACAATATCATCAATAGAAAGAATAAAGAGGATAGGGCCAAGATGACTGCCTTGAGGGACACCGGATGACGCCTCAATGGTGGCGGATTTGGATCCACGGAAAAGGACTTGGTAGGTCCTGTCAGCTAAGTAGGACTGGAACCATAATAGAAGGGCTTCAGGGAAACCTAACTTCTTTAGTTTAAAAAGTATAATGGAGTGGGAAAGCTTGTCAAATGCCTTACTGAAATCAGTGTAAACACAATCAGTTTGGCAACCGGAAACGAAGCCTTCAACAGCATGGGAAGTGAATTCAAGGAGATTGGTGGTAGTGGAATGAGCTGGAAGGAAACCATGTTGGTTTGTAGAAATAAGTTTTTTGCAGATGGGCACGATTGCAGAATAAATGATTGATTTTAGGTGGCCCATTTTCTCATGCTAGCCTCGAAGAGGGTTGAAAGGTAGATCGAGTTGGAAAAAGTTAAAGTGCCGCTCCTGGGGATAACGTAACGTATTTTTCATAACAGAAATAAGAAGCGTATCTCGATTACTTCGAGGTTGGACCCTTCCAAAAACCAGCAGCGTGGCGACAGCATTTGTCAGCCATTAGCTGGTAGGTTCGTTGGCGCAGGCGATCTTAATAAGACCCCCTGTCGCCCTTACACCTAAAAGCTGAGGCGGGCAATCGCCTTTAAGAGTTTTTTTCGACCTGTCAGGACGAAATCGCATATAGAAGAGGATTGCTCCGCCGTCAATCCAACTTGTCCCGGTATGAGGGATCTTGCGGCTACCCCCTTTTTTTCTTCTATGGTCCCTGCCCAGCCGGTGAATTCACTGACAAATCCTGTTTTGAGTTGTCCTGACCACTGTCCTGCCTTTGGTTTGTTGGGAAGAAAGCTCGTGGGACCCGGGTGTGCTCCGTGGAGCTCCCCAATTCCGCTGCGACCTTACTTGCCTTGGCTCTCCTCCTCTTGGCACCACCAAATATTTTCTTGCTAGGTTGCACGGTCATACTTACACCCTTGGCAGTTATTTCTTTAACAACAGGTGCCTGGGGCAATCTTGTTGATTGAGAAGCCGAAGCTTCTAAGCTGGACGAGGAACCTCCAAGGAGATCCCTTTCCAGCTCTGAGCTGATGCTTTTTACATCAGACCCAATCCTTCTTCGTCTGTTTTTTTTTTTTTCAAATTTGTTGGTCCATGAAAGTCCCACGAGTGTGGCACGTAAGGGAAGGTCCATCCTAACAGAGCCTGAGGTGGTGACGGGTCGATTTAACACCCCCCCCCCCCCCCCCACTACCATAAAAAGCACTAGGCACGGTTTATTCAACCCCCGGGCTGATCAAAATGTGTCAAAGCGAGTTCTGTTCCTTGGCCAGTCGGTACAGGACTATTATTCAGTGTTTATTGGGCGCAGGAGAATCAAAGGCAATGAAAAGGTAGATGAACAGTTCAGACTGGGAACAAATCTTACTTAAAATGTATAGCAGTTTATGCATGCGATAGAGAGTTACTCATATGTACATTACCATGAATATTCTTTCAACAGGCTAGATGGAGGAGTTCGCCCATCGCAGAATTTTCGAAACAGATGAATGTAGTATGGTAACAGTTGTCGCGAAACGGTTGACTGTGGGTGTTTTCAATGATGCAGGATGCTTTTGCAGACTTGCACGAAAGCAAATGACGTTGACTGACAGCTTAAGCAACATGCAAAAGCAAACAACATGCATCATTGAACATAACTCATTATATGTCAAAATTGTCAGCTGACATACGTGAAATTAGTGCTTCCACTACTTACGTATTGCGAGAAATTGAAAACAAAATGGATAAAAGAAATTTAAAAACATTAATTGGAATTGTTGAGAACAAAATTCTAGTAGAAAGTTCGGATACGAGTAATGTCTCCCATTTCGTGCAGAGAAAAATGAAAAAGAAATCATTATTGGTTAAATTAATAATGAAAAAATGAGTAAAACAAAAATGTATGGCAGCACTGACGTGTCTTCTTCTTCAAAATTACAACTGCAAGTATTTGAAAAAGCTGGCAAAGTATGCAATCATTTGCTTTTAAGTTTTAATCATTGAACACTGTGCTTTTGCAAGTTGCTTCATTGAACAACATGCAAAAGCAAATATGCCGCAAGTTTGAATCATTGAAAACGCCCTATGTCTTGTATCGATGAAAACCGCATATAGAGAGACCGAAGAAAATGCCGAAGTCAAAATTACCGATCGGTGATCTAGAAAATGTTTCCAGATCGTGTGTGTTTCTGCGTATGCGTCATAAGTTCTTACGTCAAACATTCTCGTTGGATAATTTACAAAGAATTTACCTTTTACCTCTAGTCTTTTAAATTAAAACTCGGGTATAATGTTTTTAGCATACTTATATCTCTATAGTTTTCCAGTTGGATTACTGGGTCTTACACGATCGTTGAAGTTAAGTAGTATTTGTAATGGTGATATTAAATGGGACCACTATACAGAAACGCCTAATGGTTTCCGTTCTTCGGTTTTTTTCTTTCGGCTAAAATTGAATGACACTTCAATCATGTTATCAAACGTAACGATGGTTCATTAAAGGGAGTCCTCCTCTATGCGATAGTGTTCTACATTTCCACGAAACGAAAGTACTTTTTAATATCGCCAGTTTAATCTATAAAGCCTAACTCTACTGTAAAACAAGAAATTCATAGCTTTGGCCTGAGTAATTACTGGTTTTTAATATGCCCCTCCACAAAGCCAGTACCAGAGACAATAGAGCGCTTAATATGTGTTAGTTAAAGCACGTTAGGTAAGCACAAACAGCCCCGTTCACAATTGAAATTCTGCAACAAATAAAGGCAAAAAATTCTACTATGAATTTTTAGCACAGGAAAATGAAACTAGCAACGTGGGTGGAAAATCTCATAATAAGGCGGATGGGGGAAACCCCGGGAAATGGCGCTTTCAGCATAAGCATAAATTCCGAGTTTAATTACAGCAATCATTTGTACGGGAAAGCTTGTATTCCAACATAACTTTTTAATTTATGAACAAATTTCCATATAAAACTTCTAGCGAACATTTTCGAAAATTTATCCCGTATTGCATCCCCATGCCCGATACATGTATATATACCCGGCTCGGGCTTAACCCCCGACCCGGGCGGGGTTGGCCCGATGTTATTTATATGAAGTGGTAAGCAGTTGTTTTCCTCGTTAACTCCTTTAAATAGCGTTCACTTTCTGACTTTTAATTTTATTTTGGTAATTAACGCAACCTGACTGACAGACCTCGACTCCATTTTTAAGGAGCTCCTACCCGAGCTACTGGGAGCACACCCCATAGGTCAAGTCGTTAGCTGCTGAACTTTCCGCTGTACGAATTGCAATAGCCGTGGCAATAAAAGGCGAGTTTGATCCTACCCGAAAGTGCGGGTGGATGATGATGGGTGATGGGTGGTTGGGGGAAGGAAACGTTAAATTTCTATGACCTTGACGAAGAGTCAATAAAAGTTTATATTATGCTCGAATTTAGACGCTGACTTTTTAGCTGATATAAAATTTTATCACCGTTCTTAATTCTGTGCTTGTGGAAGTTCTTTAATGCTCTATTAAAAAGCTCATTTGTAATTCCAGAATGAGCTGATAAACTCCGCTCTGGCTCTTGTCGAAAATAGGCGCAACTATGTCAATGGCTCATAATTCCCGCTCGTTTCTCGTTTTCAATGCACGAGAATTGGCGGTAATTTTGCAGGTAAGACACAATTCCGCTGCTTGTGTATACATGAATTAGTAAAATAATTTTCTACTCCAGACTTGAGGCTTTCAGGTAAGGTATTAATTATGGAAAGGTGAATAAATTCTTAGCTTTGTGGACAAGTCCTTTAAATACAGAAGTTTGCTCGTCCGTTGGATGAAAATGTATTAAGAATAATTTTATTGGTTGGTGTTGGGGGTTAATTGTAATTTCTTGTGTGATGACAGTCTAGTTATTTATTTATTAGAGATGCAAGAATCGTGTCGAATTCACTGCTTCCAATGTTATACACAGCAACACCAGATTAGCCGGATCAGCTCATTCCGTCTGCGCCCACTACAGACTAGAAGGGCCGGCTTTAGGTATTTTGGCACCTAGTGCGAGATACTTGTATGCGCCCTTACCATTTTAGACACTTTTTAGGTAGATTACCTATGTTATTAAAACGTTGCAAAAATTATACAATAACTCGAGTAGAAATAAAAGGGTGCCTTACAATGGGCGAACACTGGCCGCTTTAGAGCACATACGGGCTCAGGACGGCCAAACTTGACCAAAATATTTAAATGGTACCAGACGTGTTCTATAATTCGAGTGTAATGAAATCGAATCGAAATTAAATTTCACTCGAATTAAATATATGTCACATAATAGTCCAATCAATCTACGGAAATTCTCCAGACAATTGAAGGCAGGAAAAAAAAAATATGGGCGTGTAGAACACTTAATTTGAAGAATGATAGCGTTTTTTTTACGGAACTGCATTGGCGAACTTAACCTAAAAAATTCGCAAAAGTCAAAAAACCGGGTTTTCGCCAATAAAACAAAAAGTTGAGCTCGGATCCGAAAAAGTTAAATTATAAAGTTATAGGTATTAAAATTATCTTTCAATTGATGTGGTACAAAATATTGGTTAGTGTCTTATACATGGAGAAAAATGCTAAAAACCGCTAAAAATCGCTTCTTTTTCTTTTATTTTTTTCTTTTTATTGATGCGACCTAGAAACTTTTTATTTGGTAAAAATGTTGCTTTTGGCAATCTGAAAACTCATTATTTGTTTTGGCTCGAAATTTTGCAAAATATGGGTGAAATTTCGATTTATGTAAAAAAAAGCGTTTTCGTAAAATCCTTCGTCTACAGCTCCTCGACCTCGTAGGACATTTTTTCGAAGCTCTTTTTCTTCGTTAAGAGTTGGACTATCATGCACTATAAGTTAAAATTGGAGTTTTTCAATTTTATGTACAAAAAACTCCACCGCAAAAAAGACAAGTTTTTTTGCCGCAAAAAAGACAAGTTTTTGTACTGCAAGTTTTTTATTTCATTATTTTTCGACTCTAAACTACTATTTAATAAAAGTTTATATTCTTTTTACTAATTTTAAAATAAAATAAATTAACCGTACGACCGTCAACAGCGAAGACATTTTTTTAAATAACGGAGCCTTTTTCCTTTGTTAAATACCTGTGAATTTGAGACATATTGTTGTTCAATATTTACTGTACTACATACATACAAGTTGTTATTGACGTCTCAACAGCACGGATCATGTGCAATTTCATCTTTTACGTAGAATGTTTACTTGGTGAGCGGCCACTTCTAACTTTTCGCGCTGTAGTAATTTCTGGTTGTTCGAATCAATTTTTATTATATAAACTAGTTGGGACCCGGGGCGCCTGTGCTGCACCCATAAGCCAATAGTAGTAATCAGGTGAAGCATTTTAATATACCGTAAGGGAGTTTGAAAAAGGTAATTTTTTGGTATTTTGATTCCAAATAACAAAATGTGAAACTATTAGGGATCTGACATGTTGATCGCGACAATAAAAACCATCCATTGACATATCATTTTTCGAGATATGAATTTTCATACACAGATGCAGTGTCGCAATGAACTGCTTATTTTCTGTATTTTGGATAGCTAGGACCCGGTGCGCCTTGCTGCAGCTAACGTTTAAATATTTAAAATCATTTCAATGCTTCTAAATTCAACTTTTATCAACCAATAATGAAAAACCAACTTTTCCTATAAAAGTTGGGGTCATTAGATTCAAAATACATTTATTTGAACTATGACCAAAATTGCCTGAACGTTAAAATATTTAAAATTAATGCAAATAGCCGCATCCAGGACTCGAAATTCGAGGGCCATTTTCTATAGCTTTTTTTAATTTAACTCTAGAAGTCTGCAATAACAAAATTTTTCGAGAACAATAAAAGTAAATTGAAAAATGAAACAATTTTTTATAGTTGGAAAAAGCCATGCCAAAAAACCAACTTTTATTATCATTTATATAATGTATGACCAAATTACCTATTTATTCTCTAAAAACCACGAACGTTAAACCATTTAAATAAACCCAACACTTCAAAATACAACATGCAACTCTTCAACAACTTTTCATATAGATCAACCAAAAACAAATTATTCCTATAAAAGTGTGAGATATTAGATTCAATATACATTTATATAATGTATGACCAAATTACCTATTTATTCTCTAAAAAGAATATAAACTTATATAGAATAGTAGTTTAGAGTCGAAAAATAATGAAATAAAAAACTTGCAGTAAAAAAACTTGTCTTTTTTGCGGCAAAAAAACTTGTCTTTTTTGCGGTGGAGTTTTTTGTACATAAAATTGAAAAACTCCAATTTTAACTTATAGTGCATGATAGTCCAACTCTTAACGAAGAAAAAGAGCTTCGAAGAAATGTCCTACGAGGTCGAGGAGCTGTAGACGAAGGATTTTACGAAAACGCTTTTTTTACATAAATCTAAATTTCACCCATATTTTGCAAAATTTCGAGCCAAAACAAATAATGAGTTTTCAGATTGCCAAAAGCAACATTTTTACCAAATAAAAAGTTTCTAGGTCGCATCAATAAAAAGAAAAAAATAAAAGAAAAAGAAGCGATTTTTAGCGGTTTTTAGCATTTTTCTCCATGTATAAGACACTAACCAATATTTTGTACCACATCAATTGAAAGATAATTTTAATACCTATAACTTTATAATTTAACTTTTTCGGATCCGAGCTCAACTTTTTGTTTTATTGGCGAAAAACCGGTTTTTTGACTTTTGCGAATTTTTTAGGTTAAGTTCGCCAATGCAGTTCCGTAAAAAAAAAACGCTATCATTCTTCAAATTAAGTGTTCTACACGCCCATATTTTTTTTTCCTGCCTTCAATTGTCTGGAAATTAACATGGTGATTCCGTAGATTGATTGGACTATAAATGGAATTGGTCGAAATGTGGAATTTCGATGTCGAGTTTGTATTCGATAAAAATCGAATTTTGAAACACCCCTGATAGTATCTATATTTATGGTTCGGAAGTGTAGGCATTGAAGATTGAAGACGAGGCAATCATTGGCAAGAAAAACGAAGTATGATCGATTTAATTTTTGTCCATGAGTCGTGTGATCAAAATTTACATTTGGGACATTCCACGTCAAATCGGACAAAATTTTTCAACCCCCCTCCGTTTTGGCTGAAATTTTTCAGGGACTTTGGTTAACTATTTAAGACTACAAAAAAAATTTTTTTAGAATTTTTTCATTAATCTATTGACAATAAAAATTAAATGCGTTTTTTAGGGATTTTTATGAATTTTGACTTTCTTTCTCGATTTTGGCTTTATATCTTTCGTTGGGGTCGGCGTTTTTGATAGGTTTTACATGTTTTCAGGTCAGAGGGGTTGTTTACAAACAAATTTGCTAAAAAACATAAACATATTTTCGAATTCAAGGTCAAAAGGTCAAAAAATAGTAAAAAACTTTAAAATTCAATTTCTCAAATACCCCATCTCGAAAATGGACGTTTTTGGTGTCAAAATGTTCGGGAGAAGTCACTCTAACACCTCGATCAAAAATCTCGGTGGGCTCTTAAGGATTTCGAAAGTTATGAGTATTTGTTTATAATCTTTAATTTTTTACGATATTTATTGAATTCTTTGCCCTGGATATAGTTGAAACGTCATCAATTTTCACCAAAACTTGTATAAAGGGTTATTTTTGGCGGCTGATTACGAATCTGCGGCCAGATTTTCAAAATTCAAAATGGCAGCCAAGATGGCGGTCCAAAATTCATTTCATGGAAAGAGGTTCATTTTTTTGAATATCTGACCACAGATTCGTAATCAGCCGCCAAAAAAACCCTTTATACAAGTTTTGGTGAAAATTTATGACGTTTCAACTATATCCAGGGCAACGAATTCAATAAATATCGTAAAAAATTAAAGATTATAAACAAATACTCATAACTTTCGAAATCCTTAAGAGCCCACCGAGATTTTTGATCGAGGTGTTAGAGTGACTTCTCCCGAACATTTTGACACCAAAAACGTCCATTTTCGAGATGGGGTATTTGAGAAATTGAATTTTAAAGTTTTTTTACTATTTTTTGACCTTTTGACCTTGAATTCGAAAATATGTTTATGTTTTTCAGCAAATTTGTTTGTAAACAACCCCTCTGACCTGAAAACATGTAAAACCTATCAAAAACGTCGACCCCAACGAAAGATATAGAGCCAAAATCGAGAAAGAAAGTCAAAATTCATAAAAATCCCTAAAAAACGCATTTAATTTTTATGTCAATATATTGTCGAAAAAATTCAAAAAAAAAATTTTTTTTTGCCTTAAATAGTTGCCCAAAGTCCCTGAAAAATTTCAGCCAAAACGGAGGGGGGTCGAAAAATTTTGTCCGATTTGACGTGGAATGTCCCATTTACATTAAGCACATAATATCTATTGAATTAATTATAATTATTAATCAGAATGAATTATTAGGCTCTATAATTAAGCACGTCACATTACTCAGTCTAACTGAGGGATGACGACTTAAGGCAACTGTCTGACAGGCCGTGAACTGCAGGCCACCTCATGACTCCCCACAGATAGTGTTGGGTAAGACACCATTATGAAATGAGTTTGTAAGAGGTGCCTCTTTTTACGTTTGAGCCAGTACAATGCCATACTTCAAATGAGGCGAGATGCTATTGTAATGCCAAAAATGAAATGACAAAAACAAGCAAATTAAAAAAAAATATAAATAAAATAAATATCATTGAAGAGTTTTTTTACGAGTGTATTTTACAATATGCATTAAACTGCCTTATAATAAGTAAGAAATCTATGCCTCTAGAATATATATTTATATTTTACAATCCCACCTCGAGTAATTTCATGTTAGAAATTTCACACAGAAAAAAAGTAAGGAATGTTTCTCCAGTACAAAATTTCATTCCCTCAAAAAATGTAATTAATGTCTCTTCAGTACATATTTACAATCTCACCTCGCCTCATTTATCTCGATACACCCTGATATAGAAATAGGACATTATTTTTGAACAGGGAAATTTAATAAAAATTAAGGCCTCAGTACAATTTACCATCGCGTAAGGGGCAAATGTACTGCTTCGTGTAAGTCCGGCTCAACTCTACCCACAGACATAGCGTTTGCAGGTTGTTGATTTAAGTGTAAATTTGTTGCCAGCCTTATTGAGAGAGGCACCAATAGTAATTCAAATTCGTTCAATGATTTGCACCAACACCCAGGGCCAGATTTAGACTTGATAAAGCCCTAAGCTATTTGAGATATGGGGCCCTTTATAAGTTCAGATGTCATTGCCAAATAGGACTTTTCAATACATAAGGAGTTGAACTGAAATACAAATAAGAGGTCGTCCCTAGAGGTATAGGGTGTATAAATCGTCCGGCTTATTGTTAGAAGAAAAAATCGCATCGGAAGAGGAATCGTCACGGTTTAGCCCCTAGAGCGGTTTGAACTTTCTCCAAAACAACGGTTGGAGTATTATATTATACAATCATTATAGGTTAGGTTACATATGGCTGAGCTGCTGGTATACAGCTCCAACAGTTAGGCCAAAGGAGTAGGCCCATTGTTATGCCATAGAGATCCCTTTTTAAACTTGATGTTAAAGTGTCGTTTCTTCGCTAAACCAGCTCGAGGACGTAATTAATCTTCTTAGTTGCCGGGTCCTAATCGGGCTGTATGCTTCCTATGACTGAGAGGTCTTATCTCTCGAGGCTCAGTAGTGTAGGTGTCCGGCTGAGATCGTAAGGTTGTGCCTTTCCTAGTAAGTTCATCAGCTTTAGTTTCCCTCTATCTTTCGGTGGCCGCACACCCATACGAGGATGGTCCTGAGATGCTGAGCCATATCTTTAAAAGATCTGCGGCATTCAGAGATAGTTCTAGTAATGGGACACGTAAGTGTAGTATAACAGGTTGACATAGGCAATGAGCCGATAATATAATGCACGTTCTAGTTCTTAATTGGCATTATGTAATCCATGCCTGATGACAGTAGTATAGCTATGGGGTTCCTAGCGCAGTAACGTCATCGAGTGCGTTCTGGGATGTTAGCGACACAGACGGTGATTGAGTTTTTTGCGCCCGGTGCACTATGCCATATTGCGCCCCATAAGTTTTTCATTTTTCAACACAGTGAAAGATAATGGAAACAGACCAAAAAATTCGCTGGATGGGAGAAATACTTTTTATAGTTTGAGCCAAATTTAATATTGCACCATAACAACATAAGAAAGGGATTACATAGGATGTTTCAAATGGGTCAATATCCAACCCGCAAAAATCTTCTGAAACGTCGTTTTCGGAGAAGGGAGTAGGAGGAAAATTCCAACTCTATTTTAACCCAAAGTGTACTCAACTCGACATCATATACGGTGGTCAACATTTCTACTTAACCTCGACTTTTCAACCTAGTTATAAACGGGGTAAATAAATGAGATTTTTCTCTCACTTGGAAGTTTTTTTTTCCTGAATTTTCGCTTCTGATTCTCGAAGACGAAGGTCTGTTCCTTTATTTTGTGAGTAAAATCTTGAGTAATATCTCTTGGGTAAAATTTGATGAAAATATTGAAGCTAAAATCTTTGGAAGCGTCCTACACGATGAGAAGTAAAATTTCTCCGATTTTTCTTGAATTGAGAAAGTAGGTACAGGGACAAAAATACTTTTCAATTTTTTAAAGGTTAAATTAAAATTTTTGAATTTGTGCCCGGTGCATGTGCACCATTCGCATCTATGAAAGCGCCGCCCCTGGTTAGTAAGCGCCACCTATATGATATTAGGCAAACGTCGCTGTGGTGGGTTTGCACCATGGATGAGGTTGAGTTTCTAACTGATTGTGGTAGGACTATACGCAGAAAAGGCACTTGTCGGCCTTTGGTTTGAATCAGTACTCTAATAAAATTTTGACGATTGCGTGCACTTTGATAAGTCACCAATTTTATTATAACCTGAGTAACTCCACTTTTCAATTGATATCTTTGTTGCTACATAATATATGTCTCGGGTTTGAGTCAGAGTTTTCTTTAGTTCTAGAGCTATTAGGGCTTTAACTTCTCATGGTGGGGCTTGCTTTTCATCTGCCAGGCAAGCCGAGGTGATGCTTACCTCTACCTTGACACCGGCCATGTAGTCTAAGCTATAGTTGCGAAATACATAAGTGAGTATTAATGTGCTCATTGAAGAACCTTGTGTGTTCTAAAAATTGGTGCATTGCATATGTGAGAGACCCATGCTAGACGATCATCTAATCCACGGTTTAACAGAAAAAATAGTGCACTTTCCTGGACTTTCCAAACAAACAAATTCCCTACATAAATGCTCCGTTTTATACAAAACCATTTCAAAAATTCCCATCTTAACATGTCCCCTTTAAATTCCAAAAGAATTACCGAAAAAAAATCCCTTAATTCCTCAAAGTGCTCCGCATTCCCCCATAAATCCAAGTGCTCCAAATTAAGATATTAAGATCGGATAACCTCACTTAAAAAAGAGTCAGAAATAATTTAGTCGCTAAGGATAACAACTTAATAAATAAAAGGCAATTGTGTGAGTGCTTAAATCAACACCAGCAGAAACGGGGGCATATGTATAAAAATATACACATAAAGAGACAACTATTACAAAATACAAGAAATAAAAGTATATCAAGAATTTAAATGCTCTTCGGGGGACCGTTCTTCCTTTGGATAATGGAAACGACTTGTGTGCGCATTTCCTCCACATCTCGTAAATCTTTGGCATAATTCTCTAAAAGGGTTTCCTTCTCCGCCAAAAGTGACTTGGTCTCGTTCAGGCATTCGTTCAGCAAGGAGTTCTCCTACAAAGGCAAGAAGAAATTGTTTTTTTTTTTATTTATTGTATTAAATATTTTATCGTAAACATCCCCCCGCTCACATTTGCCAAATCTTCAACTTCTTTGTTAAGCTCTGCGATGTAGTCCTCTTTTTCGGTGATTTGTTGCTGCATTTCGGCGTTCAGTTGGTTCAAGTCGGAGATCATTTCGTTTAGTTTGGCTTTGTCCATTTCCTTTAAGAAAGTGCATTAAGTTAGTATTTTGCATTTTTATGTATGTATGTATGTATGTATGTAGATTTGACAGATGAGAAATATGAATGAATAATGAAGGTGTTGGGTCATACAAAACATTGCGGGTTTCTTAGAAACCCGACATTCTTGTGCTTATCAATTTTGCCCGTGAGCGATACGTCAGGTGGACCCAGCTACTCTGGAATTCAGAAGGTATACAGATATCATCTCGACTGTTGCAAGCAATTTATTTGTCGGATCCAACAATTCGTGTAGGACAAGTTGATAGAAGTGTAGATGTAAGATTGTATGGCACAGCCAGAGTCGTTTCACAAGAAGTAAGAAGCTATTAGTAAATCTGTGTCCCTCAATGGACGTGTCGTTATCGGATTTCATCTCAGTCAAGTGAGGAATTGTTACATGCAAATGTGGAACCGAATGCCGAATTAATGTTCATGCTTTGGCAAAGGTTTGTTGGATTAGAATTGATCAAGGAAGCTTCTTTGGTTGAAATGCAAGTGTTACTGGTTAATCAACTTCAATGATAGGTCCATTAACCTTTCTGGAATTGATAAGTTGTTGGTAGTAGCTAAATGCGAACCTACTGACTGGATTAGGGATGCTGTAAAAATCGAAAATCGGGAAGTTTGAATCCTAAAGAGATTGGGTTATATATGCAGTACATCGGCAGCTGCAGCTGCGCGAGAACACTAATGACAATAGACAGTGAGACATGGAATTGGCATGGAGTAACAATTTCGTTGTGGTGAGTACTAGGCTTACGCTAAGGATGTGCTGGATGGAACCACTTGCATTCAGGGTGATATCATTATCCTGTTACTATGGTATGAGGTGAGATGACGACGACCTCCACGTATGCCAGACATGTCCATCACGCTGGTTCACCTTGGACCATGCGTTCTCGAATGTAGCAGACAGTCGTCTTCTCAACCTCGTTCTTCTCCCTGTGAACCGTGCCAATGGTTTTATGATCAACTTAGCTGGGGACTCAGAAAAATAACTCAGTCGTGAACGGTGGCTGCCCTTACTTGGCGATCTCCGGTTCTAATAAGCCTTACCCGGGTACTGTAAATCTCTGCCCGGGTGGACCTCGTTTCTCCGCTACTCGTGGGAGTAATAAAACATAATAATGTACCAGCAAAAACAAAACACAAAAATGGGGTCCGGTTCCCCTAAACCAAAACCGAAAGGAACCACAAATCTCCCTGAAAAAAAAGGTACGGCACCCCCGAGCCCACCGTACACCTGCGGGCACGGCCGCTGCGGCGGATGAGGAGAGCAAATGATCTGCAGAAGGGCGAAAGTTTTAAGAAAACCAGACCTGGCAAGGGCAGGTCACCAAGAATGCCGTCTGCCTAGCCGAATCTTTCGCCGTTTGACTACCAACGCAAGTGTCGAAGGAGATGATCCAAGATGACATTGCTTAGGCTAAGCAGGTCATTCTAAACATCAGCCTAGAGCTGTCCAGAGGTAAACAAGCCTCTAAACGCGATCTGTGCAGGAACCAAGCACTGACAGTCCAGTTCCAAAAAAGCCGAAGACACACGGAGCTAAAGCGAAATCCTTCGCAAAAGTTGCCAAGGATCGGAAAATAATCGACGCCCTAGACGAGAACGATGAGAACGGGAAGATCCCTAAGAATCAATGGCAGTTGGTCCAAGTCGCCCTCGCTAAAGTTATTATGGAGATCCTGAGGGATAACCCAGGACCTCTCTCTTCATGCCTTGATGTGCCAGATGGTATCAAGGCAGTATTAAGCTGACAGCCTGCGACAGCACTAGATCTGTAGAGCTGTACAAGGCTGCTATAGCTAGAGTCGGAAAGGTTTACCCCGGTGCACGACTCAAAACAGTAGAAGCTTGTAACATTCCATAACGTCTGAGGGCCAGAGCATGGTCCCCAGTGGCTCCTTCGGAGACAGAGGAAATCCTAGCGATGCTAAAAACCTTCAACCCCTAGTTTAAAACCGATAACTGGGAGGTTATTAAAAACACACTGTAAATTATGGCTTTCAGAAGATAGAGCTGAAGGTCTATAAAACAGATACAGAGACCATAGTAAATCGGTCGGCCTGCACCAAGGCCTTAGCCGAGGAGGCCGAAGAAGACTTGATAACTGAAGGCGAAGCCGAAGCTCAGAGCAAAGCTGGGGCATCGCATCGCATCAAGCTGGGCAGGTGATACAAATATACCTTCATCATTGTAAACCGGCGTCTGCTGCTCTTTTGCTTCGCCACCAGGCTTTCAATCTGTAACAAGGGAAATGGCCCCACCGTTGTTACCAAAAACAGAGAGGAAGTGTTTCGGACGGTCACTCCGACCAAATACTAGCTGGTTCCATAACTATCTCGGACTGAAGCTAAGAAGCAAACCCAGTTGGTAACGCTCTGCTCAGTTGGTAACGCTCTGCAAAGACTCTGGACCCAGCACAAAATTGGCAGCATCAACCCATCTAAGCTAAAAAGTCCCATACCGGGCAAATATGGTGTGCTGACTAAAGCGGTCAGAGGACTCTCCCGGGAAACAGGGACTTCAGAAACCCTTCCGGATCTTTCAATAACCCTAAGTTTTTGGACCAGCCAGAGGTCCAAGGCAAGGAAGGACGGAGTGGAATTGGAGAACCACAGGGAGCAAATAATTTCAGATCTGGCCTACAAGTAAGAGGTATGGGGGTAGTACAATATATCAAGTGAGCGGCCGCAGTACTTTTGGAAGGAATAACTCACCAAGAGAAGAAGAAGAGGAATCATAGACCGATGACTTCATTGGAATTTGAATATCGAAGAAAAGGGTCAAGAAGCTTTCATGGCTTTCTACGCATGTAAAAAAACCTTCGGCAAAAGATACAGTCGCAACCTATAGGTGGTGCTGTGGGAGCCGTGGTACATCCAGTCCTCACATATGGTTTGCCGTTGTTGATGCCAGCGTGAACAGAACCTATAATGTCAAAAAGTTTGCAAAGAGGAAAGAACAGAGGACGACTACATTAAGGCAACAGAGGCCCTGAGGTACGCTCTTGACAATATCTGTTAATCAATCCTTTAATGTAAACCAGAAAATAACTCACAAACAGCGCAGATTTTCCTCTGAGGATTTCCGGAAGTTTTCGCAGTTCCTCAAATTAATTTGGGTTATACAATACATAACTAATAATGGTAATACGTTCACAACACGTCCGTATGAAACGTGACATAAAAGTAATTGTTTGTTCTATGATGAAATTATGTTATTACCAGATGATTTGACTATTCATGCTTAGAAATAATTGTTTGGCACATTTATATAATAAAAATAAACAACTTAACCTGAAAATTACCTCAATAGACAATGACTCCATTAACTCGCTAAGCTCCTCCTGTTGCTTTGCCGCTTTGTTAACAAGTTCCGAAATCGTTTGATTTAGCTCTGTAAAATTGTACATAATTGTGGATTGTAATTTGGAAATTGCCATTGATGATTCTCACCCGTTATCCTCGACTCTTTCATTTCAATTTCGATAATTAGCTGGTCTTGATTAGTTTTGCCTTCATCGATTCGCCTCTCATAATTGTCCCGCATTTTCAAAAGACGATCATGCTCCTTTTGCGAGGCCGCCAATTGTGCTTTCATCCTGAAAGGTTTTCAAAACTACATTAGCTATCCTCTCTCTTTCAAGGACTTTGATTGCCTTGTCGTCAAGGGGAAACGCCACTAGTGGAGGTTTCACCCCGCGCAGTAATAGGAGCAAGTTAACCTTAGAAGATAATCTCAAGAATATTGTTGGAATAGGTTCTGGAAAACATAAATTACCACTACCAGTACACTTTCACTTTGTTGGGTTCGTAATTGAGAGCTTATAGAGAATGTTTTTCGCTTTTTCTTTTTTGCTATTGCTAAGGGTGAAAATGTGGAAACTTTGAATAAGGAGCTTTGCAGGTTTTTCAATAGAATTTTACCTGGAAGTGATGCTTAGTGGCTATAATGATGTGGATTGTGTGCTTCACGACTAGAGCTCAGATATAAACCGCTTCGTACTATCGATGGTGCTTTAGAATAGTGCAATACCGAGAAAAGCTGAATTTATTGTTTATTGTTGATAACAATGAAATGACAGCTCTGTCGCGCTACGGTATACAGAAATATGATAATGGAAAAAAAGAGACTGACAGCTTGGAAAGCGGTAACCAAGTGACGTCAAGCACTAAAATAGTCTCATACTATATAAAGTCTTTTACAGACGAGGTTGCTTGGTTATGGTTCCTAGTCTACCCCATGTGTAAGCTGTGGTCGAAAGCACAGAAAAGCAAAGAACGAAGGAATGTCAAAAACAGTACGTCATTTTATTCCACCAGCTCCAATCGCATCTAGCACAACAAAACACTATATAATAGCTTAGCTTATGTTTACATGTCAGATAATTTGCTGTAAAAGGGAAGGACAAAAAGAATGAATGGTATACAGATGGTGAAAAGGAAAGGTGAAGGAAGATGCCGTGGCAAGAAACTCGAACCCAAGTCTCTGACGAATTAGTCAACTTGCACTTCGAACCTCTTGCTACGACATCCAAGTGCTGACGCTGTTAACTGTGAACAAAAGCTGAGCAGCCCATAGCCCAAAAGGAGGAGAACAAATACAGTTGGTGATTTGGAGCACACCCTTCATAGACTAGTTGTTGGTTCATCTCATGGTACAATAATACAAGGTAGGCTCATAAGGAAAAGCTCTGGCTTCGTGACGTCGCTCAGATCTCATACTACGATTACATGCCGGACTGAGGACTTGACTTGAACTTGAACTGACAGTTCAATGCTCTTGATTTGAAGTCGATCTGGGGTTACATGATTTTCAAGTCTATTTGAAGCCGACTTCAAGTATGCATGTAATCATAGTATATGTTCATAAGGGAAAAAACTTTCCCCTGACGTCAATCAGATCTTTTCACTAACCTAACAAAATGCGTTTAAGCTTTTCAAGATGGAAATAGAGCTTTTACTTATGAGCCCTACCTTGTATTATTGTACCATGGTTCATGTCTTTATCTGTACAGAGAATGCTGCACACTGGGTTGTCCAGAGAAACATTATTAATTTTTCCGGAGACCACTCATCCCAGTGATGTGTCTTGAAGGATTGGTAAGTCATCGCCGATTTTGATCTGTCCTACACATAATAATTGAAGACAATCCTCGGCGCCAATCAACAGGTCTACGTGGTTAGGTTGATTAAAGCTTGGATCGGCTAACTTGATGTTACTTGGTATAGGCCAGGATGTCGCCTCGATAGGTTGGCTCGGCTGTGGCGGCAGAATCTGTTTTAAGACGAATGCTTCTACTCTGGAGGAAAATCCAGTTCCCTGCGTTTGCAGGGTCAGACTTGCCCTCTGGCAGGGTTGTTGTCTTGCTGGGTCAATTCCTTGAACTTGCATCATATCAGGAATCGCTCTTACCTTTAGTTTTTTGAGGATCCTTTTGGTGATGATATTTGATTTATTATATTTAATTAATCTAAGGCTGTCCCGCATTCAACATTCGGTCCATGCTCTGTCTTGAGGAGAACCTTCACCGTGACGAGTAGAACTTAGCTTCTATATGGGTTGTATCTTTGCGCTACTAGGCAGAAGAATTGTCCAATCGGATTCACGTTGGTGTGCTTAACAGTGGTGATTGGTGGTGGCTGAGGTGTGTTGGGTTTGTCTTGGATTTACGCTATTGACGCACAGATTATGTTTTCTCAGCAGCTTTAGTCAATTGTCAGGGGTCAGTTGTAGAAAGCTTTGACATATGAACAGTGCATGGTTCTTACAGCATGATATACAGTTAGATGTCATCATTGGTGATATAAATTAGTGATGAACAAAAATGGTCTTGTTCTTGCAGTCTTGTCTTGTTTTTGCACATTTAGCAAGACCAAGAACAAGAACAAGACTTTGTTATGCTTGCAAGAACAAGAATAAGACAGACTGAGCAAGAACAAGACAAGACCAAGACTAGATTAGTCTTGTCTTGTTCTTGCGTTTGCTCATCACTAATGTAAATGCGTTGGCGTTTCGAGCAGGTTGGCTCGGCTTTCTAAAAGGTTCTTCATTTAACTTGTTCTTAGTTCCAATGGCTTTCAATGATTGGAATCTGTTGTCCAGGAAGGTGAGGAAATGTTCAATTGACTGTAATGCTCGAGGCTGGATCCAAGATTGTTCATACAGGATGTGAGTCAATCTATCTAGTTTTCCTTCTAGGATTTGTAGAAGTAATGGATCCCGATTATCGGTAGGAACGTTGAGGTTCTCAAGACCCATGAGCGTCTCCTTGGTGATGTCATGTAGAGCCTTTATGTTCGTGGAGCTCTCGGAATTGAGTTTTGGTTTTACCATCAACTGGTTGAGCTGGTTACTAATAACCTCCTAATCAAGTCAATCTAATAGACAGACAGAGATGTCTGAGATTTTCGATTGTTTCCATGAAAGATAATTCCTGTTGGAGACAGGGATTACTATGTATGATTACTATGGTTTCATGGCTGAATTATTGGTTGGATGTCCATTAGTGTTAACAATGGGTTATTGGTTCGCGCACTCAGACAACTGGATTATTGTTGCCTGCAATTGTTGCTCTAAGCTAAGTCCATGACTTCCTGAAGATTATAGCCAGCTGCAGTTGGGTCATCTGTCAACTCCCATATTTCAGCATTAAGAATTTCTATTTGGGACCGATTCGCTCAAAGCTTCACATGGTGTACTGGTAATACTGTTTGGATTTGTGCCCCTGGTAATTGCTGCTCGATGCTTCGAGTAAGTGGCATAATGAGTCGACTCAGGCCCTATGTATCTAAATAATTCTGCTCACAGGAGTCCCTGGTTGAGCAGTGTTGAACTCGTTAGCTGTGGCGCTGTCTTCAGCTGGCCTCCTTGGTGTATGAGAGGGTTGCATTGGTCGTGTACCCGTGGCCTTACTTATTTCTTTTTGGGCTGCTGGGCGACTTCAGCAAGTTCGTCTTTATGATCTGGTTTATCTACTGAAATGTACCGTTCGTGGTTTCAATATTCGCAGTGATCCCTTCCTGGTACTTAAGATAGATTTTGTTAACTGCTATATAGTATTCAGTGCTAAAGTATGAGTGGTCTGTGTTGTCGATGGATTCGAAATCGTCCTGCAAGGCATCAGACGTTGGCGTCTCTCTTCGAAATAGGCTCTGGTCCTTCGTGACACTGGAGCCCTCTGATAATTGGAGATCAGCTGCTAGATGTCTTCGCCAAGCTGCTTCTGTTTTCCTGCTAATTCTTCCATTAGTCTGTTGACGATGGTTGCAGTGCAAAACGTGATCTTCTGTGGGAGATCATGTCGGGGTCACCAGAAATGTAGAGCTCTTTTGCTCTTTTAACATGTGGTGAAGTTGCATCTGAAATCTTCTTAGCAACATCAAACGGTACTTTTACTTCTTATTCCCCTTTAATCCCTCCTGGGACATAGGGCGGAAAGAGTTTCTTTATAGTGGACTCTGTTTTGGGCGACAACTCTCACTTCTGACCAGGATCTCCCAGTTGTTGCGGCCTCAGCTTATAAGGCTCCTCTCCACGTTGTCCTAGGTCTTCCGACTAGACGGGATCCTTGTGGATTCCATTCAATTGCCTGTTTGGCTAGATTTTCGTTTTGTGTAGCAAGGTGTGGCCAATCCAATTCCATTTGACAGCGGATTTTTAGGATACGACTTGTAAACTTGTGATGAAAACTTGTAGGCGCCCTGTGATGATTTGGGTGACTTTCTATGCTTCACAACCATACAAAAGAACTGCCTTAATGTTGGACTTGACCAGCCGCAATTTGGTGTTAGTTGAGATCTCCGTTATTCTCGATATTCCGAACAGGCATGCATATGTGCTTCGTGCTTTATTTATTCTGGAACTGACGTCTTCTTCTGCCCCGCCGTTTTCGGTAATAAAACTACCGAAAAATTTATCTACCAGTTCCATGTCCCAGTTGGTTCAGCGCGGTTCGTTTAAGGGTGTTTCCATTTATCCTCATTTCATTAGTTTTAGTCGGATTTAGCCTGCTGGACTACTTTCTGTTGCCAAATTATTCAACTGTTTTTTAGGTCCTGATGTCTATAGGCCAGCAAACAGATATCATCTGCGTAGTCGAGATCCTTAAGGTGGTCTAGCAATACGCAACCACTGAACGCCGCCCGTTCTACTATCTAGAGCGTTGACAAGGATGTCGTTTATTACTATAAGAAATAGGGCCCTATTGTGGAACGAGTCGATTTGACGACTTTGAGTCGACGTTAAAATTTCATACTGAGAAAGTCGATTTTTATCGATTAAAACATAAATAAGAGTCGATTACATTTTTGGCGTCGACTTGACAATTATGTAATCGACTCATGATAATGCTTTTATCGACTAATTTCAACAAAAAACGACTTTCGCAGAAAGAAATTTTAACATCGACTCAAAGTCGTCAAATTGACGATATCCACAATAGGCCCCATAGTAGTGGCGAAAGTATGCATCCTTGTCGTACCCCTGAACTCACCTCAAAGCTGTCAGACAATTTTCCATTGTGAAGAACTTTGCATTTGGAATTATTGTATAGGGCTATTATCAATTCTATTATTTTATCAGGCAATCCACGTTCCCTTAGTGTCTGCTATATAAAGCTCCTATTGACCGAGCAAGATAGAAAAGGGATCGCGTAGTACTACACTATTCTATTTAAATATAGTTTTGCAAACGTGTTACCTTCTTACACTCGTTCTTTTTATCTTAATTACATTAATTATTACAGCAAGAGCAATCCCTCGTTGAGGAGATTATTCCCGGCGGATGATGCCTAATAGAACATAAAAGACAAACAAAAACTAAACTTTCATTACTTGTGATAGTTTCTAAGTACCCTTCTTAAAAGGGAAGCAATCCAAGAAGATATAAATAGCTCTTCGTAACATCATATTAATTAAGTCATATTAAGGCAATCCAAGAAACTCACTTCTCATCAAATATGCCACAAACGGAAACCCAAGAAGTTATTTATAATCTTGCTTTGAAAAAGAACCCTTCGAGAACTAATCAAAAAACACAAAAAAAAGAACAGAAAATACCAAGAATAGACACTCACCTTATAGCTGTCATCTGGGAGAAGAGCGCCTCATTCTGATATTGAGAAACTTCGGCCGACAGTAGCGCAACTTTCTGCGATAAACTTGTAACCTAGACATTTGAAGACCATACACCATAAGTTGCCAGACTGTATTTGCGCACTTTAATACCTCGTTATAGCATTCATCAAGCTTCGTAAGCAGATCCTTCTCCTTGCTAGCGAACATGCCTATTTTTAGCTCAAAAAGGTCCATCACATCCGACACAAGGATATTGGCCATCTGGAAGTGAAAAGAAAGACGTCAAAGGACACAGGAGACAAATTAATATCAAGTCCAGCCACCCGGAAGTCAGTTGGCAATACTTAACCTCCTTGTTGCTGTGCGCCTCCATCATTTTGGTAATTAAATCATCCAAACGTTTCTCCAGAGCGACATTCACGAAATTATTTGTGCCATCCTTGACGGAGTACGTCGGGGCGCAGGAGCTGCCTCGTTCGCTTCGGAGGCTCATTAACAACGAACTATGGCGGGAAATTTTCTGAAAATATAAGAATTCATTGTTATGTAATCATCTAAGGACGACGGCTAAAACAGGACGTGGAAGGGGAAAAACCTCAGAAATTTCCCTCGCCGGGAAGGACTCCTCCTTGGCCAGGGCAAATACTAACGAGCAAATTCCTTAAATTAAAGGATGCCAGCTGAGAATCTTCTTATAGGGATTAATTAGGATGCAACAGAATATCCTTACCTGAATCCTCCGAAAGAATCGCCTTAGCAATAAATAATTGGATGTTAGGCATCCGCAGAAGATGCTTCAGTGTGCCCCGCCATGGTTCCCCGTCGTGGGCCGAATGGTGCTCCCCCATCTGCATCAGGATTGTTAGTCCTTGAACATAAGTGGAAACTTTTGACTCAATTACAGCCGGTGCTGCCTGTGGACCAAGAGAGAGAGTGAAAAGGAAAAGTTTAGCAGAGCTCTATGCATATCGGAATTGTGGTGTTTAACTTTTCTGTTAGATGAAGCTAGAAACTCGGGGAAGACCGCGTCGAACAGGAAACTTTTTATAGACTCGCTAAGGTCCTTCTTTGGCGGACCGAATTTAAGTAACTCGGAAATTAATTTTAGCAAAGCGTCGATCTGTTCCTCGCTGGCTTTTACACTTTGCAGGACGTCCAGTGTTGTGGTAATATTAAATGCGATTTCTTCTAGCACGGAATTCGTGAATTTCAAATCATCTGAAAAGCAGAGAAAAAGCCACGAATCATTCCCAATTTTCTGTCATAAAAACGAATTTATTTAAATTGTTACGAAATGTAAATGAAATTGAAGTGAGAGTAAAAACGGGGGAAGTTGAATTTATTAAGAAAATTGAGATTTTCATTCAATTTATGAAGTGGTAAAAAGTCCGGAAATTATGTCGTCAGCACTAGAATGTAAGATTTCTTAAAAATGTATCTTAAAGTTGGATTCCGAAACCGCTTTAGTCTAGCTAATTAGATGACAATAATCTGTCAAGCTGAATGACATACAGTCCATTAGACGTTATGAGGAATCCAACTGAAATTAAATAACCAAATGAGCTTTTTAATGCCAATCTTTTTTCAGGCCTATCTAAATTCATACAAGTGAAAAAAATAAAAACCATACGACTGCGTGGAATTGAACAACGGGCCACCAGCAAAGTCAATGGACACCTTAGTGAGGCGAATGGCTAACAAAGACCACGGACGGTGATGACACCCGATTTGTCACTTCTGTCGAAATCCGAGCAGAGTCGCTGCTGAAGAACATCCAGCATATCTGTTAGCAAAGTGATAACCGCACATACCCGCGGTGCCCTCCTCCCATGGGGTACTTACACGCTAACGGGTGACGTGAGAATGGCGAGCTCACTGCGCCACAAAACAGAGTTTAAAGTCTGTTGGGTTGAGGGTTAGCAACCCGCTTCCATAAAAAACACCATTCGGCAAACAATGCCACGGAACTGAATGGACAACAAGTTCAGCTGTCTGCCTAGTGGTTTGTCGCTTAGACTTGAGTGTTCGAGCAGGGACTTCTCGAACAAAGAGACCCTGCTCCTCGCTATTGCAGGGCACTCACAGAGAACATGGAGGGCAGACTCATCCTCTTTCTAGGCAAAGCATACATGTAGGGTCCTCCGCCCTTCCTATCTTCCATAAGTGGTAATTTAGGGCACAGTGTCCGGTAATTAAGCCAACAAGTGTCCTAACATCACTCCTACTGCGTCGTAACAATTCCTTGGCCGTCTTAGGGGACGGCACTGGAAGGAACCGCTTAGAGTTGGCCAGTCCAGGCGCGGACCTCCAGCGTTCAATATGTTTCATCAAAGTCCGATCGGCCAGGGCCCTTTGCAGCAAGCTGGACGGTGCCCCAATAGCCGGCTCTGGACCAATGAATTCTAAATCAGAGCCCTGTTTAGCCAGGGCATCCGCACTTTCGTTGCCTTCGAAGCCCCGGTGACCCGGGACCCAGATAAGTGTAATTTGATTGAGAACGCCCACCTCATGAAGAGCACGTTGGCAGTCCCAAACTAATTTCGACTTGGTCCTACGGGACCTTATCGCTCTAATTGCCGCTTGGCTATCAGAGAAGATAAAAATCCGTTTATTTTGGTAGGCCCTTCTTAAGTTCTCATGAGTGCATGCCAGAATAGCGTTCACCTCTGCTTGAAAGACAGTTGCCAGAGTGCCTAGACTTATAGCCTTGCTGAATCTGGGACTTTCACTCCAGATTCCAGCGCCTAAACCTGTCTCCGTTTTAGAGCCATCCATTATTATAATAATATAATAATAGAGCCATCCATGTACCATACTAGCCCGCCCGGCAAAACTTTAGGAAAAGTCCTGGTAAGCCTTTCCTGTATATGTACAGAAGGTTGCTTAAATTTTGAGATTTTATAGGGCATGCCGTCCGATAGCATCTCCGCTTCCGGAATCTCTTCTATGATGTTGATTATTATAGAATGTCCTCGCCCAAGACCAGCGCCCAAGTAACCATTCGCTTTCAGCCGCAGCGCCGCGTTTATGGCGGACTTCTCTACCTCAAGGTGGAGGGGTACCAATTGAGTCTCCAGCGCTGCCGTTGGGGAAGTGCGGATGGCCCCAGTGATGGAGAGGCAAGCCATTCTTTGAATTTTGCTTAAAATGGTTATGGAACCCTTAAGCTTCGTTCTGTGCCACTAAACTAAAGCTCCATAAGTTACCATGGGTCTTATGATGGTGGTGTATATCCAATACATGGTTTTCGGTTGCAAACCCCAGGTGGAACCACAAGCTCTGCGGCAATCCCACAGGGATCTGCGCGTTCTACACATCAGAGTGTCCATATGCTGTTTCCAGTTGAGCTTGGCATCTAGCGTCACTCCTAAATATTTGGCTTGTTGTGAAAAGCCCATAGTTCTGCCCGCGAATGTAGGTTCCCAAATTCCCGGTAGTGATCGTTTCCTGGTGAAAGGAACTAGAATCGTTTTGTCGGGATTGACTTTTAGACACGCTCTCGCACCAGCTAGAGACCAGATCAAGTGCCTGCTGCAGGCGCCTTGACATGGCGCCTTCAGATTCCCCTGTAATTAATATGACGACATCGTCAGCGTAACCTTGGGCGAAAATGTTTCGACCGTTGAGCAGCTCGAGGAGTTCATCTACAACAAGGCACCAGAGAAGTGGAGATAAAACTCCTCCCTGCGGGCAGCCTCTTGCTATAGTGCCCTCCAGAGACCCCTCAACATGAGAAACAATTAGTTTGCGACTTCTCAGCATAGAGTCAATCCAGTTGCATAAAGTGCTACTTAGACTGTATCTACTTAGAGCCCTAGCTATAGTATCAAAGGATGTGTTGTCAAAGGCTCCCTCGATATCGAGGAAGGCCGTCAGCGCAACTCCTTTGTTTAGAGCTGCATGTTCAAGCCTGAGCACCAGATTGTGCAGTGCTGTCTCAGTAGACTTGCCCGCCTGGTACGCATGCTGATAGGAGCTTAGTGGTTGGCTTTGAAGATAAGTTTCCCTTATCGCCCGGTCGACAATTTTCTCCATTGTCTTCAAGGCAAAAGACGAGAGACTTATCGGTCTGAAAGATTTAGTCAAGATGTAATCCGAACGCCCTGGCTTAGGTATAAATGTTATGTTGACGTTCCTCCAGACGGATGGGATATAGCCATGTGCGAAGGAAGCCCTAAATAACTTGCATAATAAGGGAGTGACTAGGTCGCAGCCTGCACCTGCACCTGCATACCAGGGGCCTTATTACCGAATACGATTCGATTCGGATTAATCGTAAATCGTAATTTTGGTACCACTGAATACGATTTAACTTCAAATCGTAACAAATTAATCGTAAATGCCTACGATTGATATTTGGTGCTCGTAAATAAAAAAGACGGTAGTTGTATTAAAAAACTTGGTTATTACAAACAAATAAAAATAAAATATGTAAGTAAACAAAAGTAATTATGGTGTTTATTTAACATTATTATGAGTTTATATTTAATATTGTTACTTATTGAGGCTTTTCTGTCCATAAAATTATCATTTTATGTTATGAAGAATTAAATGAGATCAAAGCAACGGGAAAAATTTCTAGAAGAGCATTTTTTTTACTGTCATTTTCATAAATACCTAGGTATTTTATGAAAATAACAATCAAAATATCGCTTTTTTAGAATTCTCATTTAATTTTTCATAACATACAATTGTCAAACTAAAAGTGAAGTTGGCTTTGGTTGGAATATTTTCGGAAAAATATATGGCATCACTTATATTGGGGCTGCTTTCGGTATCGTCAAATGATCGTCAATTAACTGCGTCGGCTGCAAAAATGACTGATGCAGTTTGCAGAAGTGACTAGTTTTACTGCGAATTTGATGATTTCGACCACTTGACATTAAAATAATTGCAAGATGGCAGTGCGAATGTGCATTGCCGTACCTTTGGCAATAGTCAATTTGCACTTCAGAACTCTTGATTATCATCAATTGGAATACCGAACGAATGACTATCGTCTACTGCTCTGCAAATGACTTTTCCGAACGCAGCCTGGTTACGATCGTAATCAATCATGTGAAATTCAAATCGAATCGTAAACTCAAATCGTAAATATTTTTGATCGAATCGTATTCGGTAATAAGGCCCCAGACTAAAAAGTAGTACGCTAGTCCAATGCTATGCTCCACCTAAAGATGCAGACGATTCAAGGAAGAGTCAAGGAAGAGTTCTATATGCGGATGAATGAGGGTTTTCTCTCTATTCCAAGGGGAGACATCATTTCTTTAATGGGTGACATTAACGCACAGATCGGCACCAATAACATCGGCGTTGATCACACAATCACAGGTCACTAACCGCAACAGTGAGCGTTGACTTCTGTAGCTCTCACCAACTCATGGTAGGGGGAATACACATACACAAATAGACCTGGGTATCACCCGATGGAAGAACAAGAAACCAGATGGATCACGTGGCCATCAGCCGCTGATGAAGAACTATTCTAGAGGAGCAGGAGCAGACACTGGAAGTGGCCACTATTTGATAGTAGCAACAATAACAATTAATGTGAGCTCTACAAGCGACCCTGAGATACGTCACCAACTTGAACCGGAATAGTCCCAACTGCACCGAGAGATAAAAAGACTGTGCGTGCTTATCGTAAAACATATGGGAGAAATTTGGCGCCTTCAGGCAAAACAATTCGTAGTTTGGTGACGAATTTCTTTCAGTACGGACGAATTTCTTTCAGTATGCAGCCACTCGCTGGTGTCCCATTCGAATCGAAACGTGAATGAAATGGTAATAGAGAGTGTTGCCATTAATCCAAATGTGTCGTATCGCCGCCGATCTCAGGAGTGAAACGTGAGTGGAACGACTCTCTTCTCGAACAAAGTGAGACACAAGCCTCGTCATTTGTAATATGGAAATGCCGTCGCAAGAACGATCGATGCCGAGCCAGATTTTTGGGACATTTTCATGACGAACGAAACTCATTTTACACTCTGTCGACAAAGAGCTCACACGTGATTCAAGAAACACCGATGCACGACGAGAAAGTTACTGTTTGGGTCAAAGTACAAATCGACCATTTTTCTTCAAAGTTCGAGAAACTCTCGACGACGCACGATGCTGGTGAGCTATGACTGTATGACGAACCTTTTTTCAAAAAGACGCCGGACCTTGACACACCGCAGCCACTACGATGACGTTCTTGTAAAAGTAAATTTTATGCCAGCAAGCCGAAGACTATTGATAAACTCATAGTTAACATGTAAGCCGAAGGAGATGCTATAACGCCCGAAAAAGCCTCTTTTTGCGTATCGAATGGAGGTCATTTAATCAACATTATGTGCGTTCCATTGGGAGAATTTTTCTACTCCCGAGTACATGGCCAATGGAACGCGATTTTTGATATAAAAAGTAACCCTTGACATCACCTGACTGTTACTTGTTTTGTTTACTTTCAAAATTCCAGAATAATAATTAATCTGACAGTTTATTTTAACTGAAAAAATAAAAAGCCATCTATTTTTACCTAGCTAAAGCTTGAAAACCTGGCGTAAATTTTATGCGTTTCTACTAGGAGTGAAATCCCCCAAAACAAGAGCAGGGGTAGTTGGAGGTCCTCGGGAGTACTCCGGAGTAGCAAATATCGCCCAATGGAACGCACTTATTGTATTCAAAAACTGATTTGAAATAAATGGTAGAGAATATCCTAGATAAATCTTGCTTATTTGTCAAAATCGGCTAAAAAATATCAGTGTTATTCTTCTTCTTCTTCTTTAACGGCTCTACAACCGGGATCCGGTCCTGGCCTCGCGCAACTGTTCTCTCCACCGGTCCCGATTCTGAGCCGATGTCATCCAGTTTGGCATCCCTAAACTCTGGGCGTCCTGGTCCACGCCATCCTTCCAGCGAAGGTTGGGCCTCCCTCGTTGTCGCACCCCATAGGTCTTACCGCAGAGAACTTTCCGAGCAGGCTCATCTTCACTCATACGAGTGTTATTCCATGTTGAAATACCGAAGGTCTAGATGGCGCACCCTACCGAGTATGCAAATTTACATATTTTATTGGGTGGCTTCGAAGGTTTTTTATGTAACAGGAGGGCCGTAGTATTATAAAGTTTGGAAACCACTGATCTTGTCTAAGAGACACAGTAGACCGTACGCTTAGAAGACAGCATGCCGGATGATCCTGCATTTTTTTTCCTTTATTCCCCTTTAATCCCTCAAAGACATGAGTCGGAAACCGTTGCCTTCCAGCGAACTCTGTTTTGTGCGACAGCTGTCAGTTCCGGCCAGGATTTTCCAGTTGTTGCGGCCTCTGTTAATAGATTTCTTCTCCACTTTGTTCTAGGTCTTCCGACTCGACGGGATCCTTGCAGATTCCAGTCAAGGGCATGTTTGGCTAGATTCTCGATTCCATGGAGGTTGTGACGCTATCCCACGTGACCAGTCAGATAGCCCGTTAACAGCCTAAGGTCAACCTGGTTTAGATGGATAACTCCCCTTAAAGCGAAGAGTAGATTCCACGGAATGCTCAGCGCGCTAGACCATCATCTCAAACCCATCCCTAGTGAGCTTATCCACAGCCTCATTGCCCTTATTATGACGGTGTCCGAGGCCAAGCAGAGCAAAACCTTTATTTTTCCTGCCCAGATTCTGTAGTACGTCAACACTCCCTGTAACTGGAGGAGGAAAACTTCCACGATGAAAGTGCCTGGCGCCTTTCAATCATTTAACAAGACTAGAAGAGGTTTCAACGGCATGCATTTGAATTTGGAAAGCAGAGGTTCACCTACCCATTTCAATTGCGACACCAGCACCGATACCATGTTCCATTTTTAACCCATCAACGAACCAGCAGAGGTTTCTTGAACCCCAGGGAGGATGAATTCTTCCAGTCAGAGCGACCGATCTACATTAACTCAGAATAAACAATTCAACCACCACCGAGAGTTCACATTATTTTTAATTTTGTATAAAGGCATAATATTAATAAATTATTAAGCTTTAAAAATGGAATTATTTACCAAACACAATTTCAAATTCCAAAAATTCCAAAATTTTCAAAGAAATCCAAAAAACAGAGAAGATTTCAACAATTCCTGCAAAGGTCCTGTAATGAAGCAAATCAACAAAATATTCACTACTCCCAATGCGATGGGACTTGAAAATTCATGAAAATTCCACCCGAGCACTGAGAGTAATTTGCGGCTGAATATTCGCATGCACACGGCTGCATCATGCTGTAAGAAAGCCCTGGCTGTGTACCTACAGAGGTGCACATAACACACAATTTACAGAATTCTCAGAAATGTCAAATGTGGATCCAGCACCGGTAGTACCGAATACGTTCGTTCATGCTTAACCTCATGAGAGCAATGTTTGGGAGTTGGTTTATGTTGGTGCAGTTTATACTAAAATCAGTGCGATCACATGGAACCACAAAATTTTTGCATATATACATACACATGCACACATGTGAGCGCAGAGTTTTGCATCAAATTTTACCTGGGAACTGCGATTCGATATACGAGAGAAGAAGAACCAGCAATGCGGATATATCCAAAATGATAAAAGCGAAATTCTGAACAAAGCTAGAATTAACAGGAATTTACGTAATATTTTGAGTGAAGGTGATACATACCGTACAGCTGAACGATGGTTGTCAGCAGTCGAAGTGATTGAGTGCCAGCCTTGTTCGAGTTAATCCATTCGATGGTACAATTGACAATATCTGGCAAAACAAGCTGCATTTGCTGACCTAAATGGGAAATTAGCTATTCTCACTGTTAACCAGCAGCAATTATATATTATGGATGCCGCAGTGTTGACGAGTCCTACCTGCAAACTTGATCAAGTCCTCGAGAAAATCAAACAGGTTACCTATGCACGCTGGCCAATCAAATGTCACATCTATTGCCAATTCCGTTTCTGATTGTTTAGTGCGTAACTTGACTGCCTACGAAATGAGATTTGTTATTGATTCACAGGTAATTGCTGGCATGCCACTTACCTCTAGTAATTCAGTTACATCCTGCTCGTATTTGGGATAGGTCTTAAAGTGTTCGGTTATTGATTCGGTGGACTTCATGTCCAGGAAAAAATTAACAGTGTGTCTCAAGAGGCTGGGATTAAAGTTGCTTTTCGAAAAGGGGATTAGTAAAAATTTAATATTAAATTAATTATAGAAAGATAAGCTTATAAGAAAGTTCTAAGCTCCGAAAACACACTATGTACTATCTGTGCGTTACTCGTACAATATTTTATAGATAAAAGTAAACCCAGACCATCCTGATCTAAGGGCTTGAATTTTTCAAACTAAGCTTACTTTTAGGCATTGGACCCCAACATGAACGACATAACAACCTGGTTATACAAAAGGTTGATTTCTAAACTTTAGTTTCCACCTAAAAAACATTCATCAGTATATCAAGGACAAGCCTTAAGATTGTGGAACAATGATGGCCATAGCCACAGAAACTTAAAACAGACTCCGAATTTCACATGACCAAGTTGCCCCAAACGACAGGGCTGTATTGAAGGCGAAATGGCTTCGAGTACTCGCAGTGTAACCATTGCAAACTCTAAGTGAAAGGTGAGTCCATCTTCTCCGGTCCTAACCGGGTCAAGATGTCTTCTTCTTTGATTCGTTAGCTGGCGGTCTGACCGGGGCGACCCCGCAAAGTATACGTTGTTGTCGGTGCCGCTGGATCTAGCAAACTCTATTCTAACTGCTGTTGGAACTCTATTCACAATTCGTTTCCATTCTTGTCGGTTTTGGCGATGTCTCGAGCCTCGGTGACTGAAGATCGTTGATTCTTTAGATCGCCCTCGATATTCTTTAGCCAGGTTTTCTTCGGTGTCGATCTAAGTTTTTGTTGCAAGCGGTTATCATCCATTCGGCAAACATGCCCAAACCACCAGTCGACGTTTCTGTGCTTCTTCTTCAATCAGTGTCTGTTGATCACATTTTTATCTAACTTGTAACGGTCAGTTTTGCCTAAAAATCTACTTGACTAAAAATTACTGTGGGGAAGAAAATCGAGTAGTTGGTTGGGAACAAAAAGGTAGGCGGGGAGAAATGAAAAAAAACAGAAAAATGGAGTTCGAATTTTGACGTAGGGATTTTTGTCCGGCAAAAGTTTGTGTTCGGAAAAATTTAAGATGATATAAAAAAGGAAAAAATCAGTTTTGAACACATACGACTGGCTGGAAGACAAAAACCTTCATTATTCAGTTCATTTGCCAAAAAATAACAATTTCGTTCCGAAGTAGCAACAAACAGGACTATTTCGGTGCGGTGAATTCTAGTCGAAAATACAAAAAGAAATAAGAAGAAAAAGGGAAAGAATTTAACAAGTCAGAAAGGGATTTGGAGAAATTTGAAGGTGCCGAAAGGGATACCAGCGATACAAGGATTGCGTTTTGCCCTGTAGTTAATAGCTCCGGATATACATATTTCGGAGTGTGTTTTGCGTGATTAGAGTTTTTTTTGAGAAAATTGCGGATTGGTATCGGTCTGTACAAACTGTTTTATTTATTTGAGGGGAAGGACCCTGTGTTTATAATACTCTTCGTTTATCTGTCACCAACATTTCAGAAAAAAACGAGAAAAACGTGTAGAGAAATGGCTGAAGACAAAGGAGAGTTGGTGGACTAAGTAACAGGTATAAAATCAGAAGACCGAGGGGGGATGGAGAACAGATCGAAGATTATCCAAAATTACGCGAATATGGTTTAAATAGAAAAAAAGTTGCCGGAAAATTAGATGACGTTTATCAAACAGCAGACACTAGTATAAAGGAGGAACTGTATATTTCATTACTACCAATTGATATACCGTTCGATAGTCAGGTAATTAAGCAATACCTATAGTGCATCCACACCAGCTGGATCAGAGAAAAAAAAAACACACACACAAAAAAAAAAAAAATTACACAAAATAAAATAACAAAAACAATTTTCTTTTTGCTTTAATTTAAAAAAAAAATTTATTACTAAAATAATAATTTTAATAGTAGTTAGTATTAACTTTATAATATTCTTTTTAATTATTTGTGAATTTGTGTTGCCCCTTGTCAGAAATATTTGGTTCTTTGTTGGTTCCGGGAAATGTGTTTTTTTCTCTAAGTGATTCTGTTGATTGTAATCTCGTTTGTACAAAGCGAGGAGTATTGGCCAGTACTGCGCGCTTTATTGTTGTCCTTCATGCACATGTCCCGAAAATAACGTAACACTTATGTATTGAATCAGTTAATTGTTAATATTTGACACGGGCAACTAATCAGTGTCGTGGTTGTTAAGGTCCCAATGTAATGTTTGTGTTGAGGTTTACAGATATAATAAAGGATTGTAAATATTAGAATGTCCAGGTGGTAAATTTTTTTTTGTGGAATGGTTGAGGGGGGGATCATTTCTTTTCAGGGTTTGACGCGGCTCAGGCGATGACCGGAGAATGATGGACGGAAGTCAAAGTTGCACAGACACAGGTAAGTGGTGAACCAACCGCGGTAAGCCCCGGCCACACACCCCATGACCCCTCCGGCGAGCTAGACAACTCCGTGTGGCCGGCGTAGGAGTTCCGGATTTTCTTTTTATTTCTTATGTATGGTGTTGGCTCCTTGGCCATGCTCTTCCGGGCTTGTGGCTAAGGGGGTAACACCTCGCATAAGTGGCGCCCACTATTTATATCGGGCCATTATGCTGTTACAAACTGTCTCATTTCGAATGCGATCATGAAAATTCCAGTGAGATAAGAGAATCTGCCTCAAGCATGGCATTTGCAAGACCTCAAGCTTCTTGACGTCCGGTTTGAGTAGTGTCCGCTTTTTCGATGTATAAAGAAGAATCGGAAGGACCAACTTTCGGTAAAGGCGTACTTTTGTTTGGACGGCAATACTTGTTCGTTTTCATTTGCATCACTTGAGCGAGGCGAATGTTGCTGTTGCCATCTGTGAACGTCGACCTTCGATGCCACTTTCGTTTCTTCAACCAATGATACCAAATATTAAAACATTGCAACCTGTTCATTTTGGGTTCCATCGAGGTGAACACTGGCCCTCGATCTATCCGTTGTGAGTACTTTTCCGCATTGGTTTTGAAGCCTTATGACTGGGCGATGCGGGAAATGTCGTACAAGATGTCCGTTGCTTCGGTATCCGTCGGCGCACATCAAATCGAACAATCAAATCGCTATCGTCGGCGAACATCAAATCGGTTTCGAAGTTGTTGTCGTCGTATCGAATTCCGAGTCGTCCATCGAATGCTTCACGCATAATCGCTGTGATCACAACGTTGAAGAGAAGTGGCGAAGCGATGTCTCCCTGTTGGACACTCGTTTGAATCGTGAACTCTTCGGATAAGTCTGTAATACTAAGTAAGAATACGAACGCTGCTGGTTGAGCCATCGTACGAGGCTTAGAGAAGTTGAACGATTTTCGGTTTTCAAGCCTCCAGCTCGTTTGCTGCAACGTCTTCTTTCTTCCATTAGCTAACGGAGTGCGAATATTTGATCATTACATCCTCGATGTGGTCTAAATACATCTTGTTCTTCCGGCTCGTTTGCTCTCAGTTTTGCTCCTCGATTCTATGATTTTCGTAAATACTTTGCCGACGATCGAAAGGAGGCTAATTAATACCGGGATAATTCTTGCATTCCCGATTCTCGCCTTTTGTCAAAATTAGGACAACGATCGCATTCTTCCACGCCGACGGACACGATCCTAATGCCATATGTGTGTTATGAGGACATGGGGTAGTTGTGATAAGACTTCACTTCTGGTTTTGATCATCCCGGCGGTTAATTGGTCTATTCCAAGCGCTTTTCGAATTTTCAGCGATTTTATTGCCGTCTTCACCTCGATAATTGACGGTTCGGTATGGAGAAACTGATTCGTCGGCTGTTCGATAATCGGCGGTTCGGCTGCTGAACCTTGTGATGGATCGTGGTTGTACAGCTGGTGGAATAATTCTTTCGGCCGGGCGCCTGCAGGGAGAAGTCACGAAAGTTCCATAGGATTTTTTAATATTGTCGTTTGTTGATGTTGTTTTGCCGTCTAACCGCCGGATTGTCTGGTACAGTGCCGGTACTCGTGCTTCGACGCCGATTGCTCGCTATTTTCGTATAGGTGGAGACAACTCTATTGCACACTTCACAATAGACTCCGACAATTTTTTGTCTGTTACTTCAATATCGTCCAGAAATGCGAGCGCGGCGAATTTGTTGGATAGTGCCAATTGAAACTTGACCTGTCCGCAATCGTGCCAAGCATCGCACGTACGTTTTTGAGCGTCGATCGGAATCTTGCGGTGAACAAAAAGTAGTCTCACATCGCTGAGTCTTTGCCGGATGAATTTCGCCAGGTAAGTTGGTGTTTGAGTGGATGGGGGAAGATGCTATTGCCAACGATCAAATTGTTCGACGCTGCGAATGGAAGCAGTCGTAAGCCGTTGTTAATTACTCCGTGTCCAAATTTGCTCATCGTTCCTTCCCACCCGGTTCGATCTGCTCCTGAATGTGCATTAACGTCCCCCGCGAGTATTATTAATTCGGTTCGAGGTATCATATCCAGTTTCTGTTGAAGCTGATCATAAAGTTTGTCCTTGTACGCGTCCGTGCTGATCTCGGTTGGCGCATAAATGGATACGATATGGGTCTTGATCGTTCCACCGATGGTTATAACCGCCAAACGCTCGGATATCGGTTCGAATGCGATAACGCTGCTGGGCAGGTCAGGTCGATCTGCTATAAAGCCGACGCCGCCGGCCTATCGTCTCTCACCCCGGAATAGCAAAACGTCATCGTTTCATCAATTGTTGGCGGGAAGATCATCAATGTCCTATATCTGGTAAGTCGTAGTTCCGACAGCGCAGTAACTGATTTTTTCATTTCCCCAATTCCATTGCTTGGATTTCCTTTTGACCGACGTGATTTCCTGCTCGTACATTCCACTCGGCAAATTGAATTTCCATTTGCGGTATGACTAATTTGGGTGTTGGGCCAATAACCCACTTCACACCAGCATCCCTGGTCCCAAGAGCTGGCGCACCGGCTGCCCCGGATGCAGTAGCATAATTTCGTGAATAGTTAGTTTGTGTATAAGAATTTTATAACTAAAAATCACAAAAATCACAAAGTTTCTTAATCTTACGAAAGATTTGGATATAGTAAAAAAACAAACTAGAAACAAAAAATGTCTGCACCACAAGAAACTGTTTATTTTGGCTTTTGGTACTTCATGTTTAGGCACATATATATAATTCAGACTATGGGCATCGTTAGTTTCCAAAGAGTACGAAGCTAAGGAAATAATGTTTTCCATGAAGTACTAGCTACCTTAAATTTGTTTAGAAAGTCGTTCCATGTCTTTTCCAGGTATTAAAGTGTTAGTTTGTTAGGTTAACAAACGAGCCTCAAAACTTCTACTTATTTCAACCAACATCTACCAGGAAGCAAATACCATATCTTAATTGAAACTCTCCACTAAGGGCTAAGCATTTTTATGTGGACAAAATTAAGCTTAGGAGTCACCCCTTACCTGTCCTTCATGTTCTGCATGTACTGAGTGTAGAAGGTTGTTGCACAATCGAGTTGTTGTTTTCATAGAGGAATCTCTTGATTACAGGTGTGGTGAGAGCAAAGAGTGATGGCTGTAAGCTAAGGGAATATGCCGAGCGGGCTAGTCTTATGTTGGGAAAGGTAGGAGATACATATTTTATTTCGATGGAGCAGTCGCCATAGTAAAATTATTCTACATGGATGGATCAGTCTTACTGCAGTTATGTAAAGGTGTTTTCTTATTTCTATTTGAATTTTTATTTGTATTTATTTATTGGGCAGAGACCACAAGGTAATGGTAATGGTAAATAATACCAAACTCTTACAGCTAGGTTGAGATAAGAGCGTGAGGAATTGCACACAAATAAGAAAAGACGTGAGAGATAGGTAGAGTAAGGAGAGTAGAGTAGGAGAAAGTACTAGGGTGAAACTGAAAGAGAAGACAGAACTGAAGATCATCAGCATACATATGAAAAGAACAGCAATCAATGACAGAGGGAAGATAATTGATGTACAGGCAGTACCGGCTTTAGGGGTGGGCGAACCCGGGCGATCGCCCGAGGGCGCCATGTCCTAGGGACGCCGCCGCGATCCAATAATGTGTTAATTCATTCCCGTGAAGATATCTCAGAGCCTTCAAATAATTACCAAAAAGGAAAAAGCTCTCAAGACCAACAATAGTTCGGGATGCTTCAACTTCACGAACCCAACAATCAGGCTCAACGGGTATCAGGACAATGAGCGAAGTAGTGAAGGACCACCTTCTAGTGGCACTAACCTATGCCAATTCTAGTAGCAGCACACTCCTGGACCTTCTCCGACATCAAGACCAAAATATCAGGGATATTCATGGAGTTCGTGATGAGGTAAGAGTCGTCAGAAGTGCCGCTGCTCCCTTTTGATTCCGGGGGAGAGATATACCAAGGGCGAGGATCTGACTCCCAAAAATGGAAGCAGAGCCAGACAAATTGCTGAGTAGCTTCAACGCCACAACCGGGACATCCCTATGGACAACTAAAATTTACTCAATGCCGGGCAACCCCAAAGAAATAGTAAAACACCGGTACTGCTACTCAACGACGAGTGCATAGAGTGGCTCGGAAGAGTTGATTATAAACTCCATTTTGGACTAAGATAGGCATGGATAAAGGTTTCCAAAACGGCTTCATCTAACGAAGAGGCTGACTCCGATAAAGAGCTCTGTGAGCGCTTAGATGAACGAGCAGTCATCATGGTTGAGAGGAAGTTGGCATCTATAAGCTCAGAAGCAGCGGTTGACAATGTAGTATAAACATGGCAGTAGGCGACCTGTATCATCCTCCAATCAGGTAAGTAGTGGTAGGTTGAAAACAGTATAGAAGAAATTTCTCCTCTTCGCTCTGAGAAACCTACACGACCCGCGCGATTTTAGCACCTTTCCGCCCTCCATGGACAGATTCGAGAAAATGGATTTCATGCCGCTGTCACAAAAGAGGGAAGTGCTTATTTTGTGCTTGTTCGTGTCCGATAGAATCAAGTTCGATGCCATAGGCATATATAAATGTTTAAGGAATACCCTCATCGGACTGAATATTCAAAGAACGAGTCCGTCCACAAATGTTGTATATGCTTCTCACCCAACAAAAACTAGTTGGGATGTGGGTTCGACCCTTTCGCTCCACACGATCAACTTCCCAGTATGATGGATGTTGAATATTATGATTGGATATTTTAATAATAAATGAACAATAGGCAATATAGAATATATGTATAATACCGAGAATTTGTCACAATTGTTTATCAATATTTTCGCTAAAATGTCAAACTAAGGCTGCTCGCACACTGCATCAGAATTTGTACGATTTTGTGCGAATTCTGATGAAATTGTATGCTATTCCATCGGAATTCGCACAAATTCGTACAAATTCTGATCCAGTGTGCGAGCAGCCTTAATGTGCGCACTTACAAGATTAGGGTGACAAAAATGTATATAAAATTGATGTATTAATGTTTTTCGGCACCTCAATGAAGTCGATATAGTTTTTAGTTCGCGCGGTATCGTGCAGGTACAAAAATCACTTAAGTCATTTAAACCAAAAAACCGCTCAACCGAATATTATAAAAATCTTTTCAGATTATATTGTCGCTAATTCGCTTCGAACGGCACCTCAAGTAAGTCAATATGTTTCGTGGTTCGGGCGATATCGTGCAGGTACAAAAATCACTTACGTTTAAACAAAAAAACGGCTGGACCGAATTTCATGAAAATCTTTTCAGATCATACATATTTCGGTTAATACGCTTCGAACGACACCTCAACGAAGTCGATATCAGTTTTGGTTCGCGCGATATCGTGCAGGAAAAAATGACCACATCCGTACGCACATACACACACACACACACACATACTTCCTCCCAATTTTTTGCTTAAAATGCTCCTGGGACCTTGAAAGATGAAAATACGTTGAAATTTTCGATTTCGATTTTCGGACCGATTACAATAACTTCCTATACTGGGAAGTTAAAAAAATCCTTTAAACAAAAAATTCTATACACGCCTCTCACAAAAAGCACATTCAACAATATATTAGGTGCATATTCTTTTTTAGTTCAAATTTGCCGTCGTATGCCCGTGTGAATAGCTCAGTTCTCGCCCATTTAAACCTTACGTTTGGCCGTCCCAAACCCTTATGTACTCCCAAGTGGCCAATGTTTGGTCGTTGTTATGCCAGCTTTAATTTTTACTCGGGTTATTGTATAATTTGTGCATAGATTACCGAAAAGAAATGTCTAAAAAGTTAAGGGCGCATAAAAATATCTCGCCCGGGGCGCCAAAATACCTAAAGCCGGCTCTGTGTACAGGCAAAAAAGAAGAGGACCTAAAATCGAGCCTTGGGGAACATCCAAACGCACAGGCTAGAGGAGAGCAGGTCATGCCATTGTATCGAACAATTGAAATCTATCAGAGAGACGAGGGGAGAAAAGACGCGGAGCAAAGAATGAGAAAAGGTAAAGTTGATTAAGTTTAGCGAATGGGCGGATGGACCAAGGAGTCAAAAGCCTTAGAGAAGTCGAGTAGAACCAATAATGCAAGATTACCCTGATCAATCGCTGCTCGAAATTCAGAGGTAGTGAGACAATAGTTAAAAACATGAGTGATAGGCTCAGCAATTGGGGGAGACAGAATTTTGGACAAGTTCCATCAAAGCCGATACTGTTTGAGGAGATAGAGAGTAGAGATTCAAGAACTTCTAAAGAATCAACACAGCGGAAGTAAAATCCATAGGGACCGAGCGAGGAGGGGGAATTAAAGAAAAAGCGGCCATATTAACTCGGGGGTGGCAGAATGAACTATGAGTTGAGGAGCTCAACATCAATATCAAAAGGCTTCAGATAAGGAAGGATGAACGCGAAGGGAGTGAGGCTAGACCAAAGTACCTCCGAATCTAAGACAGGATTAAGCTTGCGAGTAGAGAACTTACATTGAGCAGCTTGGACTTTGAGGTTTTTTTTTTTTTAAGTAACTGTGAATTTTAGTCCTACGGTAGCTCCCGCACATAGACTCGCACTTGGGAGAAGAATGTAGATATATACCAAATATTTGTCGGCGCTCAACCGTCATATGATAGCTGTTCAGGATCTGGAATTAGCAGTCCCTTCAAAGCTGGTACGACTGATCAAATGCACAACGAATGGCTCAGTGGCGAAAGTAAGGATACAACATACAAACATACAACAGAGGAGTTCGAAGTGCAACAATGTCTTAGACAAAAAGATGGGCTGGCCCCAATGCTATTTAACCTCACCCTAGAATAGTTGATAAAGAAAGCGTCGGTCCGGAGGAGTGCATCAATAGCAACCTAGTCTATACAATTACTTGGATGTGCGGACGACGTGAACATCGTAGGAACTAGGAAGGTAATTCTTGACAGCAAAAGATGATTATGAGGAACTAAAGAAGGAGGCAAAGGACATAGACCTGTACATCAACGACTAGAAAACAAAGGTTATGTAACAATCCAGAGCTGGAAGATTTAGAATCAGATGAAATATAACTATAGACCAGCACCATCTAGATGTAGTCGATAAAACAGTCTACCTTGGGTCTACAATTACAAAAAGAAACGTTGAAAAGGAAGAAATAACTTGACGAGTACTACTGGCTAATAGGGCCTTTTATGCTCAAACACAAAGATTTATGTACAGAAAAACCACGCTTTTGCTCTATAAGGCAGCAAGACTTGGACATAGAAGAACAAGGAGTTTTATGAAATTTTTTACGACCCACAATTCTCAACTCAAAAAAATCAACTGACCAAAGGTGCATATACACGAGCAATTTTTTTAGCAATAATCGCCGGCAACAGTAATGGAGCAATCGGGAGCAATTAGTGGAGCAATTTCAGTTGTTCCATATCGCGCAAAATTGTTGTTGCAAAACATTTTTCAAATTGATACTAGTTATCGTTGCCATAAATTGCTTTAATAGCTCCAGATTTCTCCATTACTGTTGCTGGCGTTTATTGCTCAAAAATTGCCCGTGAAAGGGCATTTTAAGACGTAGTCCACGTAATCAGAATGGACGATAACCATATTTAAAAACGACTCATGGTGGCAGAGTCGAATTTCGCGAAATAAACCAGTAGACAAACCCAGGAGGAGATGGATGGCCTCTTTGACGGCTGACGCAAAGACAATGATCAACCTTAGGAACTGGAGAATTGCTGCGAGGAACCATCAAACATGGAGAAATGCCCTAGAGAAAGCCAAGGCTCGATTTGGGCTGTAGCGCGATTAGATGGATGGTGGAATCCACAAATGATGGGAGCGGTGGGATCCGCAAATGGTTGCAGCGGTGGAATCTATGCGCTGGATCCAGTAATTCCGTTTTTCGCCACATTTAGACACCACTAATTTACAAATTTGCAGGCATTGGTGCCCACATCAAATATCTTGATAAATTTCGATTATCAACAAATACATATATGTATATGCACCAATTTTGCCAACAATTAGTGTATCTGCGGTGTTATTCTTTTTTTATACTTTTCATTCGGTTCGCATTAGGGCTCCACAAATGGTGGCAGCGGTGGGATCCATTCAGTGGATTCTGTAATTTAACTTTTATCTACACTCAGACACCACTAATTGAAATATTATATGCAATTCTGCGCATCATCTTTATATTCAAGTTCGTATGTTCATCTTACAATATTGCACGCAATTCAACATATCATCATTATAATAAGATTTTTGGATGCAATGTTCAACATTGGCCCATAGTTCAGTTATTTTGGTCACTATCGGTTATCAACATATGTATTTACACCAATTCCCGCAACAATTAGTGTATGAATAGTGTTATTGCTTTCCCTTGAATTACTTTTCATTCGATGGGCATTGGTGGCAGTGGCATTGGTGAATGGTGGCAGCGGTGGGATCCACCACAAATATCTTAATCTAAACATGATTTAAAGCAGAAAATGTTGCGAGGCTACAGTTTTAAGGCAGGAATTACATTTTTCGTTTTGTTTAATTTTTGTTTGACCAAGAATGATGGGTGACAGAGAGCAGTTGTTATCAAACCACTTTCTTTTTGATTTTTCACTTAAGTGCGGCAACCTGTACAAAGACTGACTGCAGAACTTGAGACTGGCCCAATCTCAACTTTAACCATCCAATAAGGCATTACCTCCAATATACATGGCATACACACATTTCCCCAATTATGCTATATAACCAGCAATAACTATCGAGCATATTGCATTAACTTTCTCACGTATAAACTGTTACCCAGATTTGACAAGGTCTAGTCAAAAATTGAGATGGGAAGCAATTTAAGCTGCAAAAGCTTACTTACTCCAGAGACCTTTGAACCTCTTTGAATGTAAAGCCAATAAAATTATGGATATCAGCATTTGACACATTTTCCAAACTGCTTTCTAGTAAAAAGCTCATTTTGCACGCCTGTAACAGACATCACTAGAATAGAAATTGAAATCATTTACATGTAAAATTCCTCCTACCAGAATTCCAATTGGCTGGATATCGTTCAGGAACTGTTCAATGGGTACCGTTCGCAGCAGCGTATACGTTGGGGGAAGGTTTTTATAGCATAAGTTTATAAGAACCGACAAGGCTGTAATTTTCAAATTCTCCTGCAAAAAAGGACGAGACACAATATATATATAAGGGACGAAAACCGGGAAATACATAATATTAAATTTTTAAATAGCTTACATTTGGGGCTTTAACAAAATTCACCAGAGATTTTATTAATTCGGATAAATATGGCTCCTGCCAGGTGATGCATATCCCGTACGAGATATTCTCTAGTAACCGGAGTACCTGAAGCAGTCGGTCCTGTGTTGGATGAAAAATTCAGTTCAGTTTTTCGTTCTTGTTGAAAAAGAATTCTCCAATTTCGCCTTAATGCATTCAAAATTACCTGATTACTCACTGATTCCAGCAGTTTACCTAGGATTGGAATAAATTTGAATTTGTGTACTAGCAAGCTCTTGGCTTTCGAATTCTGTGCTGCTTGCTCTAGAAGAGCAACTGACGACCAAAGCGAGGCTGATCTTGGATCAGCCCTATTCATGAGCTGGTGCACATTAATAAACAATGTTACAATTTCCGGTCTATCCAGATTCACGTCTGCAGGATTCATTGAAGATGCAAGCAGCTGCAGGATAACAAGAGAGAGAAAATTATTTTTCCTGATTTTCATATGCAAGAAGAACACCCATTTTTGGAGAGATTTTATTCTTTCTATCAAGTTAAGAACTCACCACCAAGCAACTATTGAGCTTGTCAATGGCCAGATCCGAATTGATACGAATATATTCCTTGAACGAGTCATTCAACTCCTTAATGGTCGACCACACAATACAATCAATGGAACCAGGTGGACTTGAATCCATCTCGGAAGTACCATCCTCCGAAATCTTCATATTCTTCTCTTCATAGCAAGCATCATCTTCTGATTTAATAATCTCCATTATTTCACGATTTTTAATTGAAAAAAATAAATTAAAAAATAAATAATTATAATCGCGCCGAAAACTTCAAAGCTTTTCTCTAATTTTATTATTATTAATTAATGTCATTTCACCATCGCAAAGGTGACTACTTGTACATTTTTTTGGTGCTACTAATTTTACTAATTAGTATTCCATTAATGTCCTTTAATATTTTCATATCGAAAGGGTTGTTATATGTATATAGGGTATCCATCCCAATATTTGTGTTAAGCCCATGGGTAAAGGTTATACATCAAAAAGCTCTATGTTCTCTTGACATCTTTAGGACATAGGGTTCAATTAATTAGTTTGTACAACATTACTTATGAATAAAGCCATACGGATTTATAGCCGGAATTAAATTAGTCAAATTTGAACGGTGAACTTTTTGGCAAAATGTGAAAATTTTTGATGGAACACCACCCACAACACAGGTTAAAAGATTATGTGTGAAACGCCTACATTAAGAAAAAAAAATTAAATTTAAATTTTGATGATAAAGTCGTGATTACTTTATTTAGGTTTGGAAGTTGTAATGCAGGTGGGTGACAAGAATTTCTGTAAGGATAAATTGAATGACGGGTTCAAGTTGTTGCTCGCATCGTCTTGAGACTTGTTGCCATAAGGTTGTTGCTTTGATTAAACAGCCCAAACCCATGTCATCCTACGAAACTGCTTACAGTGTACGATGCAGAGTTGAATCAAAAGGAATTATTTTAAACGTTTATAGTTGTGTCTAAACTGTTTATATTTTAAATCAAATCCATTTTAAGAAAGTGGGCGATGTGCCCTTTAAGCTAGACTCAGCTTTGTGTGGGAGTTTAAAACCGGTTTACTCAGCAATTGATTGTTGTTTGTAGACTCTATTTAAGATCAAGGATTCATTTATTAGTTATTATCACTATGGCAACTTCCAACTTCGCCAGGTTATCTTGCTTGCCCCAAATGAGGAAAAAGGAGAAGAATTTGGGCAATCGGTAACGTACCGATTCGTAGTAAAATCTGTAGACCTAGTGTTTAGACATGGCTTTTAGGCATTTTGACGCCCCGTGCGATATACTTTTATGCGCCCTTAACTTTTTAGACATTTCTTTTAGGTAGATTACCTACGTAGTTATGCAGAAATTATTCAATAGCCCGAGTAAAAATAAAAGATTTCCTTACAACGAGCGAATACTGGCCGCTTATTACATTGATTAAAAGAAATTATACATAAAAGTACGGTTACAAAGTTTAAAAATATGGAAAGATATGAAATATAAGTAACTATGTAGCTGGAGCCCGGTACGCCTCGCTGCACCCATAAGCCAATAGTATGGCGTGCGCCAAAACAATTGGAAATATCAAAATCGCTTTTTCCGTGGGCAGTGAGAGTCTCAAATCCTACCACGAAAGTACATTCGGAAAGAAAATCACTCCGTTAAACGAATTCAACCGCTTATATCACAATTCAACGGTATAACTGCCATATTTGTCAACCTGACATTTTTTATTCCGAAAAATATAATAATAAAATTTTCCGCTATGGATTAGAATTTCGCCCAAAGTGCAAAAATTGTTTTGAAAATGTTTGATCAGAGGCACCTTGTAGCAAATGGACACGAATATTCTTTGGAGCGTTCCAAACTGTACCATAGATAATGATGCTTTCAAGCAGGCATTAAGCTCATTTGCAGGCTTTGATCGAAATACAAGAAGCAAAGTGGAGCGAAAATCCCCTGCAAGTAGTGTCAGAACGCCTCCCATCGGTTGGTTTTTCCTCAGAAATCTCGAAAAGCCCTATCAAGTGCTTCCAGCTATTCGGCCATGGTGCTGATAGAGAAATGGGAGTGAGTGAAAAAAATACAATGTGACTTTGACGGTTTTAGCTGTAGTAAATTCAGTGTTGACCAGCTTGAAACACGGTGCAAATCAGTCGCAATCTCCACATAATTATGGATTTGGTCTATAGGCTCTGAGATATAAAGCTGCACATCATCAGCATACAGTGTTTTATTACTAAAGGAAGATCATTAATAAAAACGATAAGCAGAAATGGCCCAAGAATAGAGCTTTGAGGAAACCGAGTTAAGTAAAAAATTGGTGGAGCTAGAGTTGCTGAGTTTAACTTTTTGCGGGCGGTTTGTTGAAAAGCTATGAAAAAGTTTAAGAGCAGTTGAGGAAAAAGAGGCGGGGGAGGAGAGTTTTGCAAGACCAAAGAATGATTCTCGCTATCAAAAGCTTTTGAAAAATCAAGCAGCAACAGAAAACAGACGCTATGTTCATCAAGAGAATTGCGAATATATGTAACTTTGAAGAGTGCTATTTCACAGATGTGATGTTTGCGGATGGCAGATTTCCATTCATTTATAAATTGAAGTTGTTCACACAACTCAAGGATTTCAGTCGCTATCAATTTTTCAAAAATCATATGAAGGGTAGAACACTAATGGGCCGAAGAACGGGCTCACGACGGCCAAGCTGACCAAGAGATTTAAATGGCCGAGAACCGAGCTGTTCACATGGGTATAAGACGGCCACATTTGAACCACCGCCTGAATTTTTTTTTGCGACAAATGTCAGTTTTTTTCGATAATTATGATGATCAGGTCCAATGTTGCGGCCCACATCTGCAAACTGCAATCAATGCCTCGTTCAGTACTATCATAAAAATATAAAGATCCGATAAAATTGTAGAACCGCACAATAGTTGACTTTCTCAGAGCACCAGCAAAGGTATTGTTCTGATACATGGAGCCCTTCTACTTGGTAGATTTTTGTTTGTTTATTTATTTGCCAAACAAGGCATACTTAGGCCATTCATACACGAGGGATCATGGTTCCGGAGCAAAAGCTTGTTTTGGGCAAGGGAGGCGTGCGGGGATGTAATAAGTGGAGAGTTTCGTGCTTCGGTGGAGACTTTTGTGCTCCTTCTTTTGATCTGCGAACACGGAAAGCACGCACTCACACAAATAAGATATACTGACCTACTGCTACCACATGAAATATAGCGTCTCAGATCGGGCATGCTTTTGTAGCCTGAACGTTATTGAATTCTTTGGGTACGCTCTTTAGTATTTAGTTGGGTCCAGCAACAATATTATCGTAGTATATAAACGCTATACTATTTCGTCAATATTATTGCCTAATAGTTGGAACAGTTTGGCCTAGAAATCTGGCGTATATGGGCTGATAAGAATAAAATAAATCCACCTAGCTATCGAGTTACTTGTGGACTCGATCCTTTATTAAAGAAAGAGTATATGGCCAACGAACAGCCGATACTGACGTAAGTACCCCCTGTACAGCTGCAGAGATTCCAAGGACTCCTATTTAGAGAAAAAAGCAATAATCCATGATAATTTTTCTGCAAAAAGCATCCACCCAACTTTGAAGTTTCCTGCAACCAGTAGTCCAGAATACTAGCCCTGGACAAGTCTCATTTATCTCTTTTGAAAAAGTCGGGAGGTCTATATTCACGAATTCAACATATTCGTATGTGATTTTCTTATCACGCGAGCCACGGTAGAGACCTGTAGCCGCATGATTTACAATAACAGAGAATTCTAAATCATCAAGCTGTTTATGTATTATTAGTGTTAAATATGTTTTGTTGGTATGTGATTTGGTATTTAGCCTTGACTTATACTTCTCTACCCATCCCAGCAAACATCATCTCGAAGTTTAGAGTGCTTCGAAAAATTCTCGAACAGGAAGAGAGCGAGAAAGAAATACTTTGAAATAAAATTACGGTAATATTTCGTTTTTACGAAAAAAAATCGAAATTTTAAAAGAAGAGAACCGCGTACAATACTAAAAGTAAAATTCGCCTTTAAAAGGTTTCGAGAATTTTTCGTTTTGGCGAAAAAAACGAAAGAAACTCGAATCGCTTTTGCGATTCGACCTAGCGGTCCTTTTCGTTCTTTTTTACTTCGATTTCAATTCGAAAACGGCTTCGAGATCGCAATTGTAGTTCATTTTAACGATTAGCTTTCGATTTGATCTCAAATCATAATGTTTGCTGGGATCCATCAAAAGATTTAGGCTAAATCCGCTTAAATACCGATGCTACACTTCAAGTGACAACAGTCAACTACAAATGATATCAACAAAAAATTTAAATGTCGTAGCCAAACACCCTCAATGCTACACAAAGAATGTTGCATGAAATCAAAACGCCATTGAAATGATTAAAATCCAAACCTTTTACAACGTTTTAATCTGTCTGAAAAATAATTGCGATTATTCGCATAAAAAGGAACTTTTGATTTACATGAAAATTTATTCAGAATAATTTCAGTATTCATCACTCATTCATCATTCATAACTCAACAACAAAAAGAATTTCATTCTCGTTCACGTGCGAAAAATTAAAATAACCCAAATCCATTGTAAGATCCCCTTAAGGTACTGCGATAATATACATGAAGTATTTTTAAACACCCGCACAGGTTTGATTTTTTTTTTCAAGTTCTTTTTGATATAAATATTTTCGAAAGGAAGAATCTGAGCATATGATAACGAGATCTTATTTTGATAAGGAATTATTTTTATGATTCCACGTTTATTTCGTGCATGGTTTGTATCCTTCATAAATCAACAAAATATATTTATATCAAACAATCTGTACGTTGAAATGTAGACACCAACACAATTTGGGTGTTATTCTACACGTACTGCTTGAATTCGTGATTTTTATTTTCATAAATTTTAATTTTAATATTATTCTCAGGGTGTTTTTTTTTCTTTTTTGAGAGTAGACCAAATTTATTCGTGCATTTCGTGGGTGTCGTATATCATTTCGTGGGATTTTTAAATATCAAGGATTTTGTTTTTAAAATGTAGTTTAAATTTTTACAAATCATACCGGAAATTTATAATAACAAGGAAATTTGTTCCAATAAATATTAATGTAAGAGCCAGTGAACGGCAGATAATACATTATTTCAACAAATCTAAAATGCTGTCCAGACACTTTCTCATACCTAATGTGCATGAGATCGGGGACTAACTAAGTTCTGTCGCGGGAGGTTTAGAGCTCCTCAGGTGTCCAAACGTCCAGTCCACTCGTGTCGATTTCAACCACACCACACCACAACCAAGTTCTGCCTTATTTCAAAAAAAAAAATGTTTAACACCTCTCCATCTGTGGGTGAAGTTGAACTAATGGCCTCATACATCTAAGTTGTGACATTACGCAAAGACTTGCGATGGAACGAAAACATATTTCAAATCGCCAAACAATCATCCCAGGGCTAAAATATGATTGGGGGCCCCAATAAGTAGTAGGGATACACATAACAAGGATACAGGTACTCGACTCTTTACTCATATGAATATTTGGCTTTCGATTCTATTCATATCAGCACTCGATACTTCTAATGCACTAGTTTTACTCATATCATTACTTATAGGGTGAATTGAGTACTGAGTACAATTTGCATTCAAGGCTGAATTCAAGCTAACTACAAGTTTCGTAAATAGTTTCTTTATCAACCTCTTACATGAAATTTGGGCTCCAATTTGCGTTTTGGGATATAAGCGGGCTGTTAACTCCGCTGTCGTTTGGTCCCAAGTCTAGGGTGTGAAAAAAGGAGGGTGGTCGACATGTCGAATAGACCAGAATCGGGAAACCGAAGAAACTAGGCAATAAACCGCATTTGAAGCGGCACCGACAGCAGGGTATCTGTTGCAGGGATGTCCCGCTCGGACCGCCAGCTAACGGATGAAAGAAGAAGAAGAGGAAACGGGCTGTTATGAGTTTGAATTTATATCCCATCCCGATTAAAAATCAGACTCGCCCGTTCTCAGCCTGAAATAGCGTCAAAACGCCTGCATGACACCCAAAACATGCATAGTACGACTGAGTAAAAATTCAACTTTTCTAAATGAAGCCCGCCGCAAGAACAGACGGAATAGTAATAGCAAAATTGGCTCTTTAATAATTGTATAGGACCAAGAAAACGGACCTACTCAGTAGACCGGTTCTCGTTCGATTGAGCAGGTCAAGCAGCATTGAACGTGGTTATTACTTAGTTGGGGGACCGATTGGTAAAATGACACTCCCGTTTGGAATGGTCGAATACAAACGCGTGCATACCTGTGGCGGTGGCATTGTTAGATTTTCATTCCTGCAAGCGAGAGCGTGCGTACCTCTGGCGGTGGCATTTTTAGATTTTCATGTCTGAGAACGTGCTTGTGGCCAAGCCTATTCGTCTAAGTTTTCCCCCTTTGTGCCGGGCCTGTTTGCGTGAGCCAGGTATAGGACTCTCTATAGTTCTCTACTTTCTTTAAACCCAAAAGAAAAAAGAGAATAGTATTTCTCTCTCACTCGAATTCACAAGCACAAGTTCGTGTGGCTCCCAAGACCTGCTATTGCGCAGCACTGGTTTATTGACAATAGACAATAGATTCAAAAGTATAATAAAGCGTTACCGGCTGCCTTTAACGTTTTGTCAAACAAAAGCTTTGTTTACCTCCTGTGCCCATCCGGCTTTGTGCCTTGTATTGTGGAGACGTTATCATTTCATAAATAAATAAATGATCACATTATTGGACCTCAGCGGTAGTAGCAGCGCCGTCTTGGACCTGGCGCGTTAGGGCGGTCGACCTGGTTCGACCCCCATAAAGCCCGTACTGCGCGGGGTCCATTATGAGCGGAGAGATTATGTACTATGATGTACCCGGAAACCTTGTAATGACCTAAGACGTCATTAGGTATTAGGATGTTGGCAAAGTCGATACAAAAGTTTTTGTATCGTCGCTTCGCCTGCGCAAGGTTGCAATCCTCATTCGAAACCGGTGGAGCTGTTGTTGTAACCAACGGAGCTAACGAAGAGCGCCTTTCCGTGCAAGTTGGAAAGATTAAGTTTTATGGATTAATATTATTATTATTATTATTATTTTTTTTTTTGAATTTATTGTTTTTGCTGATCACTAGATTTATTGCTGATATTCATTTCAATTTTTGTAGCTAGTTTCAATATTGCAAGAAAGTAAATGGGAGCACGATTTAAAGGCTAGCGGCAGCGCCCAATCCACACCTTGCTGGCTCAGCCAACCAGAAAGAATCAACTGAACTAAGAACTTTTAAGGAGTATATAGCTCTTGCTGATGGAGGACATCTTGTCTAGAGAACTAAATGTTCCCACACTGCACTGCAAACCCAATTGTGTGATTTTAAAATGCCTTTGGCGTGAAAAATCGTGTAATCACTTTTTACGCGTTTAAAATGTGTTCATTTAACACGCGAAAAGTGTGTAAATTTAATACACTTAATGAGTGTGTTTTAAACAGACCGAATACGTATTACTATGAAGCTTTTGTCAGTAAAGCTATTTAGCCTCTTTTTGCAGAGAGTAAACCTAGAAAAATCGTCACCGTAATATCTAGTCGCGTCGCCTTTCTAAAACAGGGTTGTATTGTAAAGCTCTCTTATGAGCGTGGTTCCTGATACATAGGAAGATGTGTGAGGAAGCGACGTGTGTGAAATTATATACATATAATGTTTGATTTTCACACGTTCGTCAAGCGATGAAACGTTTCAATTTCTTTAGCGTGTAAAAAATAGTATAGGTACACTGAATTTGTGTGATTTTTACACGTACGGTTTTTTATCCGCATTATACAGACGGAAAAAAATACTCTGGGGTGTGCAGTGTGGGGACGAACACCTTCACACGTATCTAAGAACGAAAAAATCAAATGTATGGACATTTTTCCTCAGCGATGTTTTAAAGAGAGCTCTACATGAATAGAATGATTTGAAAGCAACCGTCAGAATATCCTTTTTGGCAGGACAAATTCTTTCGGGACATTTCAGCCAATTCTGGTTGAAAAAAAATTTTTTGTCATATGTTGAAATTTGTAGGATTATTGCATAATTTTTCAGCCAATGAAACGATTATGGTTTTATAATGACCCTGTTAAATTCACAGCTTAACTTGGCAGTCATCCTCTTCCACATCCGTCATCTTTCAAAGCATGGACTAAAAATATATTTACTTGAATCCATTGAAAGTCCAAGCACGTGTTCCAAATCATATTTCTTCCTATCCCCAAATCAAAGCCCCGCTTCAATATCTCCCACAGAATGGTTGCCAATGTTCCATTCTTACAATTAAATTTATTCATTAACATTATTTAATTAAAATAAAATGCCAGCCTCAATTTCCATTTGTGGGTTCAGCCAAGGGCAGAGCTCTTCCCCAACCTTTTCTCATCGCTTCTCCGAGCCATTTAATTTTTGGGTTGTACATTAGTAATTCACTTGTTTCAAAAAGACAGTATCGGCAACCACGATTCTTCCACAAGGTAAACACCAGAACGAGCAAATATTTATTTACCTTCGCAGCCCCCGAATTATTTATATGATCATATAAATATTTGGGACCGCTGCCCACGCCGGTGTTGCCGCACTGCCAAATGTATCTAGCCGCAAATTTGAATTATGCAAGCATATTCTAGCACCCAATTACAAAATTGTTGCTGAGAGAGCATGAAAGCGATGCCGAGAGCGAGAAAGAGAGTGATTTATATCCTGGGCCAGTCCTGACCGATGAAGGGCCTCCTGCTAATTAATTATCAGGACGAGTGTAATGTACTATACTGGAGATAGGATCCGGCATTTACCAATTATTCAGAGATGAATGGTTTTTATAAATAAGGCAGCCGCAATTTGGTCTGCAGAGAGACAGGCAGAGGCCACTTTTTGGCCCTTCAATCGCAGGCCTGGCGATCGATTAATACTAAAAGGAATCGCTCCTTATTGAACTCACCGTGGTCAAAGACCATTGTTCCGCGAAACTCCTTGGTTTTGTACTGTCGGGGGCTGTTTGGCTTTGGGGGTGCTTTTATTTTTGTAATTGGATAAAAGGTTTAGGTTATTCCCACTTATATGAGTACAAATTGAATAATGAATGATTCGGTCATGTTATTTTGGGTAGAGATTACATAAAATATCTCTGGAATAGATTTCGTGTAAATCACTTGGGAAATATGGAATAATGAAATTTTCGTACCGGGTAATGGGTCACCGGGAGGGTAATAAAATTACGATACCAATATAAAGTAGACAGGATAAATATTAAAAGGAAGCCATCCTTAAATTCTGGGAGGTTTTATTGTAATCTTAAAATGACTTTAAGTATTGGTATATGGTAGAATATCGATTGGAGTAAAGTTCGTTCAATAAGGTTTTAGAAAATGAAAGAGTTGGCGCTTGTACTATCGAGAAGCATTTCCTTTTAAATGCTTTATATTGACAGTTAATATTGATAGAAATCAAAAGCCGAGTTGGATCGAGTTATTGCAAGTCTTTGGGTAATGAGTTTAAACGTGAACATAGTGGAAGTGACTTCCTTTGATAAATTTAACATCCCTGATCGGATTTGAAAGAAAAACGAATCAAAGTGCGCGTACTAATTGAGACCACAGGCATATCAAAAGGTAGAATGTTTTCAGTTTTTCATGAAAAATTAGGCGTGAACAAATTTCGGCAAGACGGGTGCAGTGTGGTCGATCGAAGACTGGTATAGCGCCTTCTCGAAGCAAGAATTTTAACACAAACTATATAGACAGCAAAAATGAATTTGTTTGTTTGGTTGAAAGATTTTTATGAAATTTTTTGTGTATATTTGGTAGGAGAATAGGTCGTAGGCTATTTTTTGTACCCTCAACCAAAAGGAACAACTAAAAAATCTAAAAAAAATGGTAATTTTGGGAATTTTCTCTTCAGTTTAGTTTCAATAGCCTCATAGCCTACCTATTATTTGACAGCTTCGTAAATGTAAAATTGTCATTGAATTAAATTATTCCATGACAATTTCAAATTTACGCAGCGGTCAAACAATAGATAGGCCATGACGCAATTGAAACTAAACTGAAATGCAATAAGCAATAAAGTATACTCAATATACCGTTAGATCCATAGCGGCCATCTCAAGAGGGCCGATCACCACTTTCTTCACAACCCCCTCGACATGGGTATCAAATGAAAGCGTATGATAAGTAGAATACAATAAGCAATGTAGTATGCTCAATATACCGTTAGATCCATGGTGGCAGTCTTAAGATCTATATACCCGTTCTTTGAGGCATTTTATCTTTTTAAAATTCGTGTCTCGAAAAATACCAAGTCAATCCTTGGCTAGTATTGGCTTATGGGTGCAGCGAGGTGTACCGGGTCCCAGATAGTTATTATATATTTTTTTAAAACTTAAACATTTCTAACAGAAAAATTCTTTGATTTTTTTAGCAAATTTAGTCAATACTTTGTCCAGGTCGATGTGAATGTTGTAATGAACATTAAGTAAGGTCAATCCAATCTGTCTGTCTTGAGATATGGTATTTCGCAGGAATGATTTTTATTATTCTTAAACAAGAAAATGCCCTCTCCGGAGACGCCGTTGAAACTGGAAGGGTCACTAAGATTGTTAGAATGCTGTGGATGTTAGGGTATAAGTTTCAGTCACAGTTGTCCAGTGCTACCACAGCACTCTTAGCGTTGTTGTGAGAGCGGCACCCTTCTTGCTAGATTTTTAACTCAGCTTTGACAATTGCTGCATTCGTTTCTGGTAGGACTGCTGCATACGCCTAAAGCTCCCCCATCATGAAAGCAAATCTAAGACACACTACAGCGAAGCTCAACTAGTTTCGAACAGGTAGCGCTCACCTCCAAAGCTCAGAACAAAAAGCTAACCACACAGGTTCTTGTCTCGGATAAAGCTCACACCTGATCCCACATCCGATGACATCGCTACCTTAGTATGCCCTTAGCTATACTACTAAGAGAGGCCATTACTTAAATCTTATTTATAAAATTCACAAATTTAGCTTAAGGCACAACAAATTTCTTTAAATTAAATTTCAGGATTACCCCATCTAAGCTCCACCATACTCCGATGGGTGCAAGCTACAGCAAAACTCCAAATAATTTCTGAAAATAATTTTTAAATATGAGTAAAAAATGCCATTTATCCAAATTAGCGAAATTCAAATGCACGAAATCAAATTCCCTGAAGTACGCAAACACACACGTAACAATTTCTCAGGTAAATCTTCATTAATTCTAATTTTTATCCCTCATCCTACCCCCTCCGAAACGTATCTATATCGTTGTGTCATCCTTAGGTAGACACGTGTATTCGAGATGGTAACAGAAAAAATTTCCGAAACGAAATGAAAAGAATAATTATTATGTAGCACAGGAGCAGGAGCGGGCAGGTATAGGGTCTAATGATAGCTTATGGAATTGCAGAATTACAGCGCACTTGACTTGGAGTTTAATTGCCCATCAGAAGGTTGCTCGTATAACATTCTAACCTGAGGTCCATTTATTGGATAATTTTCACTTACCATGTCTACTTCCCTACTGATGGGGATTATACAGGTGGAGCAAACGACCATTCAGTTTATTACCCTTGAACAAGGATAACTTTTGTTCCCCGTTTAACATGAAGGAAACGCCTAAAGCGTCAAGTAATTTCTCCTTAATTAACACCTTTAAGACTAGAGCCCATCTCGATATGGGTAGGTATGTACATATAGTATACGTTAGAAAGGTGGTGGGGGGGATTATTATAAAATCATTAACCGTAAATGTAGAGAGCAAATGAAGGCTGGGTATACCTTAAGCTTCATCAGGTGCTCAACAAGCCGTCACTGTCGTCGTTTTATGCGCGACACATCATAACCTGCTGTTTTATGCCGCAAAATAGATGCTCATTATAAACATGATAGGCGCGAGTACTCCCGCACTGTAATAGGCATACCGTCAGGACATGTATATTGGATATAGTCCTCCCCTATCCTGGGTGGATGGGCTGTGCTGTCGTTGTCGGTGTGTTGCGTGTTGCTACCTACTTAGGTCCTTACACTATATATGTCTCTCATCACGACAGGAATTGAATGGGATTCTTCAGAAAAGGGAAAACGTTTATGACAGAGAATGGCAGCACCATCGCCGGTGAATAGAAGATAATAACGAGATTCTTGAAAGTTTCCAAAAGTTTAACAAGGATTCCACTTGGATGTGCACAAGTTGCTCCTCGAAGGTATTCCTAAGGATTACAATTATCCTGGGAGTGGATTTACTCAAAACTTGGCCAGCACAGAGCACGATGTGAGCACTAACACTAATGTAATATGCACTCTCAGAGGGATGCCAAATCTCCTATAATAACAATAAATTATAACGAGGGAATATGGCAGGGGTATTTGATAATTCTCAAGTTAAGGATGATTTGATAAGGTTTATGCCCGCATCTTATTGTTTTGTGGTAAATTAAGGTATACGGCTCATAATGGCACTAAAGATGCTTCTGATGTTTCTATATACTAAAACCGGATGCTTATTTTCTGGCCTATTTGAGATTACATTTAAGGGGGGATTAGATAATATAATAAAGCGAATTAATTTCGGATTTAGTTAATTAATCCTTAAATCCTTAAAAAGATAGAAAATTCTCAGATTTGAACAATGCTTCTCTTTCGTACTTGGAAATCTCTTCTCCCAAACACACAATTCGACACCGCAATCTGACAGTACCTGGAATACGGTAATAGAAAGGAATTAACTACCCATCGAAGCATAAATTTGGATGATTGAGTTCAGTTCACAGAAAAGATAATATTATAAAATTCCTACCCAAGAGAAATTACGTGGAAAATATATAAAAATAAAACGTGATGCTAATTAAATGTGAACGATTCGATGGAATTTTATTCAGGTATGAAATTTCGTTTATTATGCTTTTTTTTAAGTTATTTTCTACCTAAAAATATATTGTTTAATCAAAATAATATTTTTTAACGAAAAAATATTGCTTCATTTCGTTCCACGTTATTGCTTCCAAAGCAATATTAAGAGGTATCGTGTAGATTGAATCTCGTTTTCGTAGTTTATTGAATTGCAGCTTTTTAAATATCCTGAATTTTGTTTTAATAGTTCTCCTATTGTCATTTCACACAAGTCTACCAGCTTTTTCGGAGAAATAATTTCTCTCTTGTTGCTTCACAGGGTTTCCCTGATAACTGCATATGCATTTCTAAAGGACACACAGAAAACACATACATATATACGTAAATATCGATAGAAACCTTTGACGCTTCCAATTGTTTAATCAATCATTACAATCAAGAATTTCAGTAGTATAGTTGTGGGGGTAGGAACCCCACTCGAGCACGTCATCGGTTGTGAATTCGGGTGGGTATGTGGCCTTGGGTGTGAATAATCGCCATCTGTCTTAGATTAGTTGAACTTCCCTGTGCCTTGAATGAGCTTTTGAGTTGTAGAATTTGTTTGAACTTCATTGTGTCTTGGATGAGCATGCACACTGGGTGAGCTTTCGAGATGAAGATCGAAGCTGGAGTTGACTTCGCTGTGACTTGGGTGGGATTTTGGGGAAAAATCTTATATGGGTTCCAATTCTTGATGGATATCGTATCAGTTTCGTTCGGATGAGTTTTGGTTTGCGTCTTCGTTAAGCTTATATACTATTTAATTAGGTTAACAATAGCTGCGTTCCTTTTCTACTATTTAGTACTTGTGAGCAGAGCAGAAAAGGAACGCAAAATTTTCTGATTTGAGTAAAAGCTCACTTGTTTTTGACGTTACTTTAAACTTTACAAATCTTAAAAGAAGAATTTGTGACACAATGGGGAAATTAATGCGAAATTTCTAAAGTAAAACGAAAGATAATAATTTTTGATAATTATACGACTGAAGTTTTATTTATGTACGTTTTTATATGAGCAAATCAGCTCGACACAAATAAAAGCCATCTAGCGGGTAATGGCGTAAGTGAAAGTAATTCACAATAGACTCGAAATGGCCGCTTCCCCTAGCGGATTTCAATTGCGTAATTGCAAGAGCTTTCTACTCGTTTATAAGAGCAAGTGTAGTTGCTAGTACGCAAGTGTAAAAAATAGTAAAAATTAGCAGAAAAGGAACGCAGCTAATATCAATATTATTTAAGTATACATGTAAGGTTTCCAGGATATGGTATAGTTTGGAGGAGAAAAATACCATTAAAAATCTCCTACGAGCGAAAGTTTCCGAGATATAACCAATTTTGTGTTTCTAAGCAATATTATTAATATAATTAATCAATATTTCTTCCGGGACCATAGATTTTAGATAGTGTTTGGGTGGAGGAAAGTGTGCAAAATTTTCATCTAAAACAGCCTTATGATCAATTTTATGTTTTTAGATGAAAATTAAATTAAATATTTTTTGCTGCATAAATGTTATTGTCGTATCATTATTATTTAGTCCAATCCGCTTTCCAAGCTGCATGCTATTTCGACACAGCTATAGGCGAGGAGGAGGAGCTGTATGAGGAGGAGAAGGCCAATGATTCTTTGATCTTCCTGATGATGGAATTACAGGAGTTTATCGATTTCATATACTCACGCCGAAGTGAATCTGGCTTTACTAATAAGCCATTTAAAACACTCGACTCTCGTGCACGTTGCTTGTGTCTTATTTTTGAAGTGAATACTTCTTTAGGCACGACTGGCACTGGCACGACTTTGGCTTGGGGTAAGAAATAGAAATTCACGTCACGCGCACGTTTGTTGCGCACCCTTTTCTGGACACTTGTAGCCATGTAGATGGGTAGAGCATGGCCGAAAGCGATTAATCCAAGCAAAATATTCAAATGTTGCAGCCATGTAGCTGGCTGGAGCATGGCAACTTTTGGTCGAGCTCCAGCCATGGACAGCAGCGTATAATTCTACGGTGTGCAAAACAAAATAGCTAGGGGGTGTGAGGGGTTGCGTTTCAATGTTGCAATTCATTTCATATTCTCGCACACCGTAAGCTGCTGTTCGTTGCTGCAGCTCGACCAAAAGTTTCCTCTTTTCTTCTTCAACTGTGACAAAAGTCAGAAAAAAATACTCATGTCCCCAAGAAATTTGCAACATGTTTGCTGCCAGAGAACGATCGGAGTCACTTGTGGCCTTAAACCCGGCATCGTCCACTGGTTGCATATAGCTATAATCAGACCTACACTTATGCATGGCTTATCGGTTTGGTGGACTGCATTACAGAGGGTTACGTATCGTAAGATACTGGAAAGGGTCGAAAGAACAGCTGGGCTGTGTATTAGGAGTACACTGAGAAGCACCCATCAACTGCGCTGGATGCCTTATTGCATCATATTCCTTTGGATATACATGCAGAGCAAATGGCAGCCTAGACGGCCGCCAGGACAAAGCCTTCTTTGGGATGGATATCTTATATCTTATCTATCTTATTTATATCTTATAAGAATATTTGTATTCTTTCGAATAGCCAGACAGCCCTCAAGTCCTTAATTCTGTCGTTACAGCATCCACGACTGTTCTGAACTATCGCAGGTCTCTATGTGAGACTGCCACTCAGTTTGATATAGCTCTGTGTTGGGCTCCTGGACACAGGGAAATTAGGGGAAACTGCAGGGCAGATGAGCTTGCTGACAGGAAACCAAAGTGGAAAGGACACCCCACTTAACCCAGATGGGAATGTATCATAGCTTTAAACTGGCTGTGATAAATATCAGCTTAGCAAAACTCAAAACTCAGCGCGTATTTTTTGAGGAAAACATCATGAAACCGGAGGCTCGAATTCGAACATTTCAAATTTTTATCGATGCACTACAATCATTTTTTTTTTATTATTGTTTCAAGCTCCTTAATTTTAAAAATTTCCTATAAACTACGCATCACGCACTTAACGTACCTATAACAAACCGAAAACTGGCGCGCTCATTCCTCTTGTGCATCGATAGTCCTTAAGTATGATCATCCAAAGGCCGATTGGACATAACGAAAATGTTATGCACTTGGCCTTTATATGCCCGTCGTATGTTCGGGTGGATGTACAGCTTAGTTCTCGGCCATTTCAATTTTTTGGTCAAGTTTGGTCATCCTGGGGCCATATGTCCGTTAAAAATGGTTAAAAACTGAACGGCCATCATATGTCGCTTAAAAACCCAAGCGGCCCGTGTTCGCCCGTTGTATATTTCGAGTCATATATTTTCGAATAAACCACTCTTGGTTTAATAGGCTGGGACTATTATATTGAGAGCAGAGCAGATCTTGTTACTACAAAACTTGAAATCAGTGTGGTTTTTTTAGTTTTAAATAAAGGTCTTGGATGATGTAACTACATAACAAGAAAAAACCCATCAACAATGTCAAGTAGACTCTCTTTCTCTCCTAAAAGATTATGTGCAGCCTCTCAAAACCCGTTCAGGCATACCTGAGTAGCAGAATTAATTAAAATTTATAATCTGAATAACACTTGAGGTCCACTGAGCAATTTTCAACTAGGTTACCTTTAAATATTTAATACCATTAATTAATTAAAATAATTAACTTTTTTTTTGTGTGCCAATGCAAATCCAGTAATGGGAGTCCTCACCTTAAATTCCTGCAATCAACTTTTGAATTATTAAAGAGCCCTTGTCAGGGGCGGGAAATGTAACATGTAACGTTACAGCATATTTCAACATACCGGAATTATTTTCTTAAGTTTATCTTCCGTGCACGGGGAGCGCTGGTGTGGATGTGTGTTCCGCTGACGTTGATGAAGGAGACGAGGAAAATTCATATCTCATCATGATATAAGGCATATATCCAGAAAAAATTCTTCAAAAAAAAATTTGCCCTGTTTTTTTATTTCATGTAAGCATATCGAGGATAAATAGCAAAGAAAATTGTGCAAAAATGTATGCTCGGGCGAAAATCAAGAAAAACTGGAAATACGTGTAGGGAAATACAACGAAACAGACGGGGGTTGGGGGCCTGGGCGCTGCCTGTTCGGGGGTGGTCATGTATACGTATTGCTTCATCTGTCAATACCCCGGCGCTACATATATGCTAGGCTATGCGTATCTAAATGATTGATAAGCAGATCATATTTCATATAGGTTCACCCCTTAACGTAACGAGACAAAAGCGCTTTAATACTTGGCGCGTTCTATTAAGGGCGGGGGTGTGGAAGTTTTTTAAACTCCCAGGCGGGCGAAAGTCATTCATTAGTAGTTGTTGCGTGGGAGAGGATGCAACGTTTATGCTTCGGGGATGAGATGATGAGCTGGAGGGCATATAATGGCGGTTGGATGCGAATGCATATTCATTAGGTGGATTTACTTACAACACAAAAGAAGATTTTATACGTGGCTATGCAGAAAGATAATGGCTTGTTCTAGTATGCTGTGCTGCGGGGGTGTTTGGCAAGAATAATTACAATATTTAAACCTTTTATCGGCAGCGCGGTTTTTTATATCTTAGGATCTAAATTAACATAATAGAAAGGGTCTTCCTAACAAAAAGGCAGAGGGAGTTTTAAGATTAAATTTTATTAAAAAAAAAACTTTTTTTAATCAAAATTATAATCCCCCAGGAGAATCCCTACTTCGGTTTTCTATTAATTAATCCGTGTGTTGACCTCATTATATTTAGGGTTCACGGGGTATACATATACATACATAAATAAAACAGAGAGCTGGTTGTGTGTGTAAAATGCATCTTTTGGTAGATACTTGAACTACCTTTCTTCACGGCGTAGGCGTATAAAATAAGGCTGTCAAGGGCTGACGAATACTCTCGCCAAGCTGCAGGTTTGGGATGGGTCCAACCTCAAAGTAATCGAGGAGAAGGACCTTTCTAAATTCAAACGGATCGCTTTCTGGGTTCCTAATGAAGTTAGGGAACCGGAGCAGGTGCTCCGCAGGATGGAAATACAAAACCAGTCAATTGAGGTGACCTCTTGGCAAGCGATGGTTAGGAAGGTGGACCACAGAGGTCAAACTCTTGCCCCTAAGCATTGACGAGAGATCACGTAGGCAGCTAAAAGAGTAGGGCATGTCCTTATTCTACGACTTCGGCCGAATCAAAGTCAAGGAGATTGGCTTAAAAAAAGAGACTCTTGTTTTGTTACAGGATTCGGATAGTACTTGGGGGCTGCGGCTTGGTCGACTTGTAGATGGTATAATGATTAACATAAGCCGAGACATCACTATCCACTTCGGCCAGTAAACTCGTTGCGCAAGCCGGTCGTAAGTCTTCCTGACTCTCCTATGTCCTGCCGTTGGGGTATCATGTACCTCCAACATGATCTTCTTCCTTTCTGGTTTTGAGATAACTCTTTTCCCATTCCCAACTCCGGATATTTCGAACGCATATATTTCCACAGGTTGCCGTTTTCATACTTCCTGTTCGGATTTTCTGGTACTTGAGTAACCATCTGCTCGTACCATTTGTCCGTCGGATCAGATTCCTTATCGATACACTTTATGATGGGGACTGACCTCGATAACAAATCTAATAGTAAATGTTTCTTGCCCTTCTTGCAGATGATCTCGAAATCATACTGTTGGACCCTAATCACCCACCTGGCCAAGCGTAGGGTCTTTTAAATTATGCAACCATACCAGAGATGTGTGATCCGTCACTACCATGAACCTGATCCCTTCGATGTAAGGTCCCAACTTTTCAATAGCCCAAAGCACTGCCAATCTCTCGCGCCCCGTGGTGGAATTATTGCGTTCGAGGCGGCTTAGTGACCTACTGAGGTAGGCAATAACCTTGTCCTAGCCATTGAGGTGTTGGGTAAGAACCGCTCCAAGTTCGTATCTTGAAGCATTCGTGTGGAATGATGGACAGGTTAAAATGGGCTTACTAGCACTGCTGCGACCATAAGAACTTACGGCCCTTCTTCTTTTTTCTTTTTTAATTGGAGCAATCAGGGTGTCGAAATTTGGTACACACCTTCGATACCAGCACACCATGACTATGAATTTTCTCACCTCGGGGACTGATTTTGGGGTTGGATTGTGTAAAATACCACCAAGCCCTCCTGCCAATGTTTGTCCAGTACTTCCTGTAACACTCGCTCATGCTCCTCGAATGTTTGAGTCACGATAATTACGTCGTCCAAAAAAAACGAACACTCGGTCGTCTAATTGTCCTGCTAACACCCTATCGATCAAGCGCTGCCAAGTAGCTGGAGAATTCGAAAGTCCAAAAGGCATCCTATTAAACTGTAACAGTCCTCTACCCGGGATGGTGAAAGCTGTGTACTGGTTAGAGCGGAGAACGCCTTATCTTGCCCTCCAATGTGATTGGGATGTTTACAACTCCTATAATCTCCACAGTTGACCCAACTGCCAACCATTTTTTTGTCCGCCCTGATCTTCAAACCGGATCCGTTTCAACATTTCCCAGCCTGGTCCGCCTATGACGGTCTTCGTCGCCCCTGAGTCTAGTAGTCCACGGAATGTTACTCAGAATATCCCCACCATAAGGTGGGGACGCTCATTGTTCTCACTTGTATTTAAAACATAATTCAAGAATATGTTCTGCACCTCTTCACTTTCTACCGCATTCCACGGCGTCACTGGGAGTACCCGACCCGCTCTGCTGCCTCTGACCCTGTTCTCTCCGAAGCATCTTCTCCCTGTACGACCACACCTAAAACACTACTTACCTAATGTCTCCTTGTAATTATTTAATTGAACGGACCAGATTCCCTGGAGATCACTCGACACATATGCCAGGCCTGGCCAGGTTTGGTTCCAGTGAGGTATGATTACTTCTTGATGGGGTGGAATAAAAGCTTGAGCTGAGGTTCTAACGCTTCGATTTGACGTCCCAATTGAACCAAGCGGCTTATGGAGTCCACTTCCATCAACCCTATTTGGGTCTGATAAAAGGGGTGGATGTTCCTCGTAAAGATCTTCATTTGTTGGTCTTCCGAAAAGGGGCCGCTCAGCCGGGAGAAAATATTTTTCATCGTCGCCACATACAACCGATCGCTTCATCTACGGTATTAAGGTAGTAATAAGGTACTAAGGTATATCCAGACACCTGATATTGACCCAAATTAGTAACAGGTAAGATTTAATTTTCAGTTGGTCTGCAAATGAAAGGAAAGCGATAAGATTGAGGGGAGTTCTGTTAGATTCTATGAATGTAGCGAAATGCGAATGTTAGATTATCACAGTTTTTTGGTTAAAGTTGACAAAGACGCGACATTTCTTCAATCATCAGGCACAATGAATGACCCATAGACCCTGACCCTCCAGACTGAGACATTTAGGAATGCTAGTTTAAATTCAAACTGTGCCTTATTACCGTCTACATCTCCTACTCTGATATTCGTGATCAAATTAAAAAAAAAAACGACATATGAAGGTAATTTGCTAAAATTCATTTTCCATTGACATAAAGTTTAACGCTTTACTATTTATGATAAAAGGAAATTCCGCCATAATGTCAACCTCAAAATATCAACCGTCAATGGTTTCGAAAATCCTCCTAAAAGTCACATCTTCAAATGAGCCGTTAAGAGCGGAAATCACCATCCGTTCAGTGTCAATTATGCGCGAGGCAAGAGGCAATCATCCCCGCCAGATCTCTATGCCTGTATTTACTACCGAAAGCAGTGATTTTATTGCCACTTAGAAAATAAAATCTTTTACGGAGCGGCTTTTATCTCGGGCATGGATTTCGCGTACAGCTAATACTCGGCGTGGCAACGTGGCGCGGAGTAACCTGGCATAACTGCCAGGGCATTACGTGGGACGTAATGTCTTCCAGCGAGTGTTAAGCATCCCCGAAATGCTGGCATCCAATAAATCGGCTTTAGTCGCCCCCAACCCATATATCATACTAGAATCCCAATCCACGAAACAAAAGAGAGTTAACAAATGCGAACCTTATGAACTGCTTCCGATCGATACGGCTCCCCTTGGCTCGCTGGGGCGGCGGCTCCGTCGTCCTGGGGAGTTCTAATCGAGGTGGATATGCAGTGTGATAAGGCGTAATATATATTTATAAAACGATAAATTCATGGGGTTTATTGTCATCTGTCGCTGGCTCCACAGTCTCAAATCGCTGTATTATTCTGCGTTTCACATATATCAAAACTCTTATCACGCGCAAACACGCTCTTAGGGGCATTCGTATTCCATAAGGCATCAAATCACATATGAGAGCGGCGGACGAGGGCGGGGGCGGAGGACACGCCGGCGGTGGGGATGTACGGATCAAAATGGAAATTGTTCTTCGTACTTCTTTTTTTCAATTAACATCATTTACAGCGTCATAAAATTTCAACAACGCCATTATTAAGCGCTAATTTATTGTTTTGCGCATTTTACTGGCGATAAATTATTTTTCAAGGATATTTTTCTCAACTGGATTCCGAGTTGAAGGTTCCAGGATGGGAAGCCGTTTTTAAACGATAAGTCCTTTGGGATTTAGCAAAAATTTCGTGATATACTGGATGAAGGACCCGTATATGAGGAAGTACTCGAATGCTATATTTACAATGACCTATACATATGTGGACATCTAGACTTTTATTTACTGGTTCGAGCTTAAAGCTACAGCAGACTTCTTCAAATACTTATTTTTGGGGGACAGGAAACATATTGATCAACTACGTAGTACATGTTGCATTTAAAAGTGGTGAATTGTACTGCGTGAATGTACTACCAACGATGGACTCCTGATACTAGCATACCTTCGGTTTACCTTAACGTTTCCATGGTAATGTGAAGCTCATCCATGAGTGACCATCCTTTTTGCTTAACTCGTGGGATGAATATTAATCCATATTTTGACCTCTCTTCAGGTAGGTCTAAGACAAGCATGGGCGCTTTCAGTAATGCAGGATGCGTGCGCAAATGACTTATTCAGCAATTGAAAGTGTGAAGCTTTCAATGACTGAATAAGTCAATTGCGCACGCATCCTGCATTACTGAAAGCGCCCCATATTAGAAAGGACTTTTAAAGTGCAGCCTACCGGGCGGTCAGATATTCAGGGACTGCTATATTTGGTGTCCTTTTCAGTGAGCAATCTTGTTGATAGACTTATAGAAAGAGGAGAGTAAGAGAGCAGTCATTGTGATAAAATTTTGCAAGAGCTGCTACATTCCTACGGTGGCTTAATGAAGTTATTGAAGAGCAAATGGTGCTATCACCAATAAGTTTGAGAGCGCGGTTTCGCACCTTGTCCAGCCAAGCTAAGAGGGTTCTTCGGACCCCGGCCCAGTTATACGAGTTGTATTTAAGCCAGGGTCGACGCTTGGCTCTTTTGCGCCCGGTGCACTGTCATTTTGCGCCCCATAAGGTGAACGTGATGAAAAAGACACAAACTCTCGTTGTATGGAATAAATAATAGGCCTAATCATGGTTGGCGCTTGAAAGGAACTGAAAAACGGAATCATAGGTCTCGAAAAAACTGGCATTTGTCGGAAAAGCGACTTCGAACTGTGATACATACGCCTGAATTCGTAATTTCCGGCAAATGCCAGTTTTTTCGAGACTTATTATTCCATTTTTCAGTTCCCTTGCCATTTGTCACTTCAAGCGCCAACCATGATCAGGCCTATTATTTCTTCCATCCAGCGAGTGTTTGTGTCTTTTTCATCACGTTCACCCCATAATGGTGATATGATATATGCAATATGACATAGAGCACCGGGCGCAAAAGACTCAAGCGTCGGCCCTGGCTTTACCCAACCGTCCGAAGCTGAGGGGATAATCTGTGAATCTAAAAACAAGAGTTCTGCGGGAAGTGATTAGATTTCTAATTTCCTGTTGAAGAATTGCCGGTGCACAGTATCCGAATATCTCTCCATAATCATCAACAACTCTCTATGCATCCCTGAGGTATGGAAGGAGGTAAAGATCATCCCCAAAGCTGGTAAAGCCCGAGCCCCGGATGACCTGAGGCCAATTTTCCTGCTATCGAACTTTGGAAAACTACTAAAACGGATTATCTTAAGAAACCTAGAGGACTTCTGCTCAGCCAACGGAATTATCCCAAAGTTCCAATTCGCGTTTGAAAAACAACAGAGCATGCGCTACTTCTTCTCCAAGAGAAACTCATCAAGAAGAGCTAAGAAATGCACGGTCATGTATGCAATCGATCTAAAGTAGGCGTTTGACAGTGTATGGCACAAATACTTGATTTTCAATATGAATAGACTGGAGTGCCCCTTTAGCAAATCAAAGGTGGTATACAGCTTCATCACTAATAGGTCAGCCTACATATATTTAGCTGTGGGGATCGATGTCGGCCAAATTCGCGATCAATTCTGGGGTACCGCTGGGGTCCATCTTGGGTCCGAAACTGTTTAACATTTTTGTTCATGACTGAATACTCGGACACTGGTTGGCTTGAGGTTGGGCCGTTAATTAACATTTGTGGAGAATCCGATGTGCAGATGATGTCAGATTCACTGACGCTTTATATCACTGTTCGCTATAAGGAAAAGTCCGGTTGCGTTGCTTGCGCTACCTTGTTTGAAATAGCAAGTCTAAAGCTGAACTGCCGAGCTTGTTCGCCTGATATGCAAATCTTAGGTGCAGAAACTTTTTAAAAATACAAGAGATTCAAGGTGTCCCTCAGTATACCGAAGTATCTAGTGTGTCATAAGAGGCATTCCAGACATTGTTTCCAAAAATATAGCTTAGGCTTGGCCTTTGCGTTCCTCTCTCCTACATTATTGGGCATTAAGTATCACATTTAGTACGGTTCAGTTTTCAGTAATTCTTCCAAAATATCACCAATGCAATTATACGATCCTATTCACAAAATGGCTTGTCTAATGCAAATTACGTACGGCTCAACGCAATTCTTGCATTACTTAAATACGACATACTTAATATTGACACAAGTCCAGTTCCAGGATAATCATATGCGTATTTGCATGTATGTAAACATTTGCAACCTGCAATCAGTTCCAGCCAGCTAATTTGAAAGTCTAAAATGTGTGTTCGAGGACGATGGAGTGGGGGGCAGTGAAATATTCAACTATATACGAAAATGCAAATATATAAAGGATCCCAATCTCCCGATTTCAAGCCAGAATACGGAAACAAGTACTAGGGAACTTCCGAGCTTGGGTAATAAACATGTCTGTAATAGATCTGTCCCCTCCACCCTCCTCGCATATGCAAACTTTCCCTTGAATAGCATACATATATAGGGGATTTCCTTTGAACTTTTGTGACACAATCTCATCATTCCTTGTACGTAACTTGATGATTTATTGTTTTCCAGAATGTTTCTGACACAGGAAGATGAAAGAGTTTCCTATTGATGTTCTATACTAGGCAAAAAAAGAAAGTTACAATATTGCCAGAAAGGAATTAAGTTATATTGGAATAAAACAGAAACACAAAAAATACAATGGGGGAGAGAGCGAAATACCTAAGAGAAATTGCTTAGAAGAAATCTCTTTAAGATTTCCATTAAATAAAGATATATTGAACGTGGGGTCGGGCGAGAGCGGAACCCTTTAAATCTTGGTACGTGAAAAAGATATGTTAAAGTAGGCTTCCGTGTTACATTTTTCTTATGTTTTTTTTGTGCCTCTTTTTTGTGAGTAAGGGAAAAATGATTTATAAATGTTAAAAAGGTTTTTGAAGAAACTCGGTGGAGTCTGCTATTATAGTACGGATCCATTGAGTTTCTCTCAGTACATGCATGATTTGCTTTGATGATTGATATGAAAGAAAACTGATGGTAAGGTATGAGGTGCCAGGCGGTGATGAGAGTTGAACACATTTTAAAAATACTGGTTTTACTCTATTGCTGGCTTCATCTTAAGGGCCCCATACACGCTCAAATTGGATTCACATCGAAGTGCAGATGTGCAACCAAAACTATCGATTGTGAGCCGGTCGGTCGAACAAAACTCGTTGCGCATAATGAGTTTTATAAAAATCTAGATGTACATCCAATTACACCATGTGGGGGCATTTAAACAGATCCAATTAGCTGATGATGGCCGGAAATACCTAAGATGGTGGGAAAAGCCAACAAAGTATATTATGCTCGGTCGAAGTTCGAACATCGAAGCAACTGGCTATGACATCAAAATTGCTGTAGTATGAGGTGATGATGCTGCTTTAGTATGAGGTGGATTTTTTTTCTCATGTACATGGGTCTAAGCTACCGACTTGCGAGGGAGTGAGGAGCCAAAAGAAAAACAAAATGGCCTCCGGTTTGTTTTGTGTTAAACCCCATTAAAACGACTAAACGTGTGGCTCGACCCATGACCCAAAGATTAGGAGTCTCATGCTCTATCTACGAAGCTACCATGGCTCCATATCTGATACTTGTTGGTTGAGGATAAAAAAGAGAGGAGAACAAAAGACAACAATTTTCAAACAGGTGTTACTAAAAGGAATGCAGTTGTCCACCGGGCGTTCGCTCAGCTGTTGGTGAATCTCCCTCCGGGCCGTGTTGCGGAACAAGGATCCAGCTGAAGACAATAGCATATTGTCCCCTTCCGAGTCCCTATCACCCTCAACACAACCACTCGCAATAAGATCAGCTTTCGATCCACCGGCGTGTATCTTCGGCAATACTACATTACCTTCGACGAAACCTGGTGGATCGCGACGCAACTTGTACCAGTTCTCTTGCCGAGTGTGAGCTTCTGCTAAATTAAGCTTGTCCCGTTCACGAAATAATTTAAGGGCAAAAATACTATGTCTCCTTCCTTGAAAACGTTCAGTTCCTTCAGGACTGGGTATGCTGATCCGTGTAGGATCATAGGACTACCAAAAATTATATGGGGTCATACCAATCGCTTTGTGGTGGGCACTACGAAGAGCACATTCAATGTTCAAAAGATGACCATCCTGATGGTGAATAGAACCATCTATCTATCTATCTAGATCTAGTCATCCGCTCCGAAGTGTTGAGGTGAAGCGAATATACGTCTGTGCGAACATATTGCACACGTTAATCATTCAAAAGATGGAAGAATAAGTGGGTCATTTCGCAAGGGGGAGCTGAGTGCAAATTTAATGAGATTCCTTTGAACGGATTCGATTCTCGAGAGCCAATCTACTGAATAAGCTATTGACACCCTTTATGTTCATCTAGCAAATTGCTCGTTTTCTCCGGCCTATACAATAGGTGACATAAACGTCCCGTCATACGGAGTTGAAAAATTTTTTGGTAATCGAAAGCTCGAAGTTAGACGAACAAGAAAAGCTTGGTAAGCATGGATTTAAATTTAATAAGCCGGAAAAGTCGGACATACTTCTTTCAAAGTTGTAATAAGGGGTAAAAATTTACCGTTACATGTAGCAAGTTGGTCTTCTTTATTTTACTCGTTTTTTTTTTTTTTATGTGAAAGTCTAAGCTCAGGTGTCACCCTTTGTACTACCAGTCCGTCATGTCTTACACGTCAACGTCAGGTGTCTGGTAGTAAGCTTAGCTCGAAGGATAGAGAAAGAATAAAACAGATTAAAGGGAGTCTGGGGGGTACATGAGGAGGTGGAGATGAACCTTGCGTTTAAACTCTTGGGTGTTATATGAGTTTGGGAAAACTGACTGTGGAAGGTTGTTCCACAGTCGAGTTGTTCTCGAAAAGAACGAATTACTAAACTGGTGTGTGCGCTGTAGGTAGTGAGGATGAGCCGAATGGGCAAGTCTTGTGTTGCGGGAAAAACATCGCCGTGAAGGCAGGAGATTATATATTTTGGTGGAACAGTCGTTATGGTAGATGCGGTAGAATTTTACCAGAGCTGCTACATTCCTGCGGTGACTTAGTGAATCAATTTTGGAGCAAATGACGTCGTCGCCAATGAGTTGGAGAGCGCGGTTCTGCACCTTGTCCAGCCACGTTTTGATGGTAGCTTTGAAAATATCTTAGTATGCGGGCTCAAAAACTGTCGAAAGTATCCGGCTTACCAATCGATAAGAAATAAAATCAGGTATGCCGGATACTTCCCTAGCGGATGGCATACATCTGTACTACATGCTCTAGGCAGCTACATGGCTACAAGTGCCCATAAAAGGGTGCGCAACAAAAGTGCGCGTGACATGAATTTCTCGTTTTTACCCCATGCCAAAAAGTGCCAGTCGGGCGTAAAGAAGAACCTGACATTGTAAACTATATTTGAAGATGTGGGGAAGATGTAGTGTATTGGAAAATCATTGCCAAAGCAGAAAATTATAAAACTGTGCAATGCCTGTGCTAGACCTACAGCTTGAAGAACTTAATGATCTATAAAAGGTATTGGGATGTAGATTAACTTTAACAGAGAGCATGTTCTGGCGTATTCTTTAAAGGTTTACGACTTTGTACCATCTTTTCAAGCCTGTCTCAGCCTAGGATAATCAGAGGCAGCAGAATCAAGGTTTTCGATCGTTATAAATTGCGGCAAATAGTCCGCAACAGCCTTTTGTTTACCATATAGCGTAAATGCTTTATTAATTTTATTTCCAAACTAAATCAATTTCTCTCTAAAGAAGAAATGAAATTATGTTTTTTTTCTGCTCACTGGTTCCCACTTGAAACACCCAACATCTCCCACTTGGAATAATAGTTTATACACCAAAAAAACACACACCAATGAATTAAAAAAACTCTCCCTTTTAACTAATGACATTTTAAACTCCAGCTGAAGTTTTGCTTTCCAACTGTGAAAAACTGTGCAACTTTTCACAAAACTTTGCATCAAACTGCGCCAGAGTTTCGCTTCGAACAGCAACATGAGACCAAAGGAGCAACTTTAATGCATCGTAAACTAATTTCACTTTATCATTTCATAATTAACGAAACAATTTTTGTTTTTGAATAACGTGAAATTTGTGTTTTTTAATAAATCCCGAACACGGGTTTCGATTGCCATTTTGTTTTTTTTTGGTTTTTTTTTTTCCAGTTAAAGTTTAAGTGGTTTGAATTTTTGTAAAATTCAAGCAATATTTCCGCGAATGTTTTGTTTTTTGTACTTTAAATATTTTTAAAAATAAAAAAAAAATATTGTTACGAATAAAACTTTCAATTTGTTTGAAGTATTAATGCAGAAGCTCACAGACTGAATGTGCTGAAGTGTTTCTAATTTCCGAACACAACCTTAATTTCCCCTAGGAGTTCTGCATTATTTTCAAGCAAGAATTCTACATTATCATGAATTTCGTTACTAAAGCCAGACTTGTTCATTTGAAGGACATTTTGTCATGTTTAAGAAGTTATGACTGGTAGAAGGCAGGAATATTTAAAAAAATAAAATAAATATGTTTTTTTACAAGAGTATAATAAATCCCTGGCCAAAAAGGAAACTTTTGCAGTAACCTAAAACACCTTCGTACTGTAACCGGTTTATACTACAATTAAAGCAACTTCCCGTGTACAACTAACCGGAAAAGTTAACTACAATATAAATTAAAAAGTTTATTTATTATTTTTTTTTTTTAACAAAACAAACGAGTATTGTTGATGCCTGACTAAGCCCTTACGTAACGTGTAGTTGCACAAAAATAAACAAAATTCTGCGCGAAAGTGCATTTTACATCTGTAAAGTTGCAGAAAACCCGTTTTGTGGAAAAATAGTTTTCAAAGAAAAGCCAAAAATTTGCAAGTCTGGAAAATTTGTACCATGATGACGGCGAATATTTTTTTTCTAGTTTTTCTCCTTGTACTTGGGGGTCCCTAAAAACAAAAAGCGGAAAAGTTCATGAAAGTTTTCATTTTGCTACAAATTTTTCCCAGTGATTTATAACAACTTTCCGCATCGAAAGACACCAAAAGAAAGTTGAAAACTTTTGCTTAGTAAGCCAACTTTACACATTCGTATATATATACATACATACATATAAACGCTGGTTGGTACCTTATAAATCGTAAAGGTATTACCGGTCTCTCACCGTATACCTGGGCTATATTTCTGCATAAGCATAAAATATGCAAAGGTGGAATACTACTAACAGTATTCTCTCTGTATGTGTCGTGTGCTGCTCGTAGCCTCATAGTTGCTCGCCCTGCGATAGTTAAGGGCTGCACTGTCTTTATGCACATAGGGCGGAAGGGAAGTTGATTTTAATTCAGAATTTCACATGAGGTACTGCAGTTTTATGGAGTTTTCTTTTAACGTTTCTTTTAACTTTAGAGGGAAATATATGACCACGATGATCTTTGTGTATTCATTCTTATTAACTTTATTCCCTGTGATAGACTCCGACTGGAATTTGTAGTATGGATTTAAACCGAATTTTTTCATCCCACCCCGAACCACCCCCGGGCTTTAGGGCTGTATATTGGACCTTGCCTGCCGCCCCCGTCTCGACTGGGGAAAAAACGCCAAAAAGAATAACGACCTTCTACTATGGCAAGACTCATTGGCTCATAAAATTTTCAGAGGTAAATGTTAATTTCGGTTGTTTCATGTATAAAAATTGTTTTTTTTTTTTTTTTTTTTTTTTTTTTTATGGTATAGATTTATGCGGATTCATTTTATGCCATGACGAGCAGGGTGAATTGTTAATCTTCGGAGATCGTTTAAATTGGGTCGAACTTTTGATACGTCAGTCGATAAGAATTTATCGCTCTCTTGTTATCTAGGTATGAAAATTATTCCCCCGTTTGTGAGTTGCTCTTTTATAGATTATTCTGTTTACGCTTTTGTGTGTCTGAAGTGTAATAAATAAACGTTAAAGGAAGAATTTCCGACTTTATTTGATGTTAATTGAAAAGTGGAATAAGTTGTTGTTTTCTGTTCAAATTGAAATTGTTATGGTAAATGTGTTGTTTTCGGCATATTTTTCAGTTCATAATGTACTCTCAAGTATATGATGATACATGATACATATCAGGTGCATGGAGGTTCTTATAGACTTATATTGTGCTCTTCACTTTGCCCAAGATGTTACATAACTTGTTTCAGTTCGCTTCTGCTTGCTTATTGATGATGAGACCCTGAGATTGCAATGGGGGCCTCGGTAGCCTAGGGAGTAAGGCGTCTGGCTACTATCCCAGAGGTCCCGGGTTCGATTCCCGGCCAGCCCCATGGTCTTTCGCCTTTTCCACTTTCCCACTTACATAACTTTCCTTCTTTCTTCTTCCCTCTTTACATTCCTGATCCTTCCTCTCATAACCTTCCTTAGCCCTTCCCCGCTCCGCCAAAAGCGCATGTCATCGGTTGGTTGATGAGATCCAACTCGTTTCATGAGGCATAACACTCCAGCGAGTTGTTTCTCGATACCCCGTAGGTGGACTAAAAAAAAAAAAATCTCGCGGGTAGGTTGTGGCAATTCCTTCCTCCCCGACTAGAGCTGCTGTTCGACATTGCACACTCTATACGAAGAAAATAGATTGTCGACAGTATAAAGGGCCCTTCCTGAGACTCTAGTCTTTCACATAAAAAAAAAATCTAAAAATGCTTTTATGCGAAGTCCCAGTGAATCTGAATTTGCCAGAGTCCATAAAAAATATGATTGGACCGAATTTTTTATTTTTTGTTTATAATGACAGACGAAGATATCATGAAGCAAAAGCCAATCGCACTGCAGGAAAGGTTTGCGTATACAGTTCTCTTCCCTTACTTTCACCATAGATAGTAACCTCGTACACAGAGCCCGAGAATCAAACAAGCTTGTATCATACCTCCTTTCTACTGGTGCCAACAATTATCTCTCCGACGAAAAGGCGGAAACTACTTGGAAGCTGCTACGAAATTAATGACCGCACCGAATTTGGCCCAACAACCCCTTACCCACAAGTGGCGCTCATACAAGTGGCGCTCACACCCTAAGCTCACCACAAAAAGCTTACTACAAAAAGCTCACCACACAGGTGCTTGTCCCGAATCAACCTTGCACCCGAGTCCACAACCGATGATGCTACTGATCTGGCTTTGCTGCACTACTGGTAGACCAGGCGCCTACTGAAGTCGTGTGGCAGTGACATGGTAGTGACAAGGTTTTTTCCTGCTAAATGGAAACATGGAAAATGAATGCCTGCCGCATTAGCTAACAGCTATGTCAAGCTCGAGAATAATCCAAACGGATTTTGGAACCGAGACGATCATCAAATACGCCAACAGAGGTACACCACCAGGAGGCGTCATCTTCCTTTACAATGAATAGTATACTACAAAACTAGACAAAACCGGAGCAGCGTACGCAGATGACCAACTGGCTATGGTGTCCGGCATGTTTCCAACAGTGATTAGTGAAATCATGCAAGGATGCATAATAAAGTTGGCAGCTGGGCAGCAGGCTGCGGTTTGACAGTCAATACGGGAAAAACTGAGGTGATGCTTTTTACAGGCTTTTTAATACTGAATTATAAACTCAACTGGAAGGACAAACATCGGCGAAACGGTAAAGAAAGCCTGTATGACCTTCTACGCCTATAAAAATACTTGGCAAAAGAAACTTTCGAAAACTTTATATTTTTAAACGGAAGTGTCATTTTACCAATGCTGTCTCCCAACTGAATAATAATTACGTCCAATTCTGCTTAACCCCTGTAACCGAACCAGAACCGATCTATTGAGTATGCTAAATGATACCCTTCATGGTCACCAACATAATTGCCTGAAATATGAAGCAATACAAAAATCGAAACTAATGCATTGTATGAGTTAAACTATAGCTTAATGCCCGGCTTCAAAGACCTCAGTTCAAAAATGTTTAGTTCAATCCACATAAGTGGCTTTACCGGCGAAAGTCCAGTTCATGTTAAGTTCGTGCTTGAAATTGATGTTGCTTTTCCGCCAGAAGTCAGAATTGCAAAAGCTCAATGGAATGGCATTCCACTATTCCAGTTGATTACTCTCTTTTGAGCAAGCTTTTACTTTCAGCTTCATTTCGATACCAGTTGGGCGAACTGCGGTTTTTTTATATTCAGTTGAATATGAGGAAATTATATACGAACTGAGCTGAGATTAGAAGTTCAGTTCGCCAATTTGCTCGAACTTGCACAGTTCAGACGGTTTTAGTCGGGGTATTTTTGAAGTTTTTCAAAAAGCGTTCCGAATATGTATGGCAGATATCGCCCCATTTCATGTGACATTAGGTTTTCCTACTAGGGCCATTATTAAAAACTAATAGTACATGCCTGCATTTGTTTTGAGCGCTGTTCATGAGGAAACTATTTTTGCATGACCCTCATTTGCTACATGGGGTTCTCATGGCGATCCTACGGGGAAACCCCTCTTTCGGGATGCCTTAGGCAATCCTTTTTTTCAATGCTATTCGTGTGGGGCTTGAAAAGCTTAGGCTATGCAGTTATAAGGTCTTAATAGCTCTTATATAATATATAGTATAGACAGCTTTGATTATATGCAGCCCTCGCTAACATACCTTCGGTGCCACCGACCGAGATAGCCCTCCGACGTTTGGGGTTTTCAGGTGTACATGAAATATTTAGGATTTGGATTTCCCCACCCAAAGCGAAAGTGCGTGTGCACTTATGCTTCCATCCCCTGGAGCTCCGCCACCCCTGGGGGTCTCAGCCCGAGCGGGTCCTGTGGATGTACACTCCGCGACAAAAATATGGCCGCAACCCATTTCTTTCTCTTATTTTAGGTATTTTTGATCAGACCGCCGTAGCACTGAATTATAATAAACTTCCTTAGAAGACAACTAATTAGGCAAAAAAAAAATCCTGAAAAAAGGATACAGGTAAAAAATATTTCTAGGACATTCAAAAATTGGGGGTTTTTCCTGCGACAAAATTATGGCCGCACCCATTAAATAAAATTCAAAGAACTAGGATGTGTATAAAAATATATATTTTTCAAGTAATTAATAATGTGTCTGTTTTCCTTTAACAGTTAACAATTAAAAAATCCTATCAGGCAAAGTGTCATATAACTGTCTTATGTAATTCTGAGATAAACTGTTCCAATGTTGTTTTATTGAGTTTTTTAGTTCCATAACGGTTTGATATGTCTTGCCATCATTAAATACTTGTCGAGCTAACATTCCCCAGACGTTTTCGATAATATTCAAATCAGGAGAACGAGCTGGCCACCTAAGAACTGGAATTCCTGTACGTGTGAACCAATCTTTTACCTTTCTGGCCGTGTGTACAGGTGCGTTGTCATGTTGAAAGATGAAGTCTTCAGCACCAATTTTTTCTCCAAATTCGGCTATATCCTCCTCGAGAAGGTCCACATAGATTTCAGCAGTTACATTTGGTGGCAAAAAAGCAATTTGGGTTCTTCCATCGTACGCAATAGCTGCCCAAATCATAACGGAGCCTCCACCCATTTGTCGTCTGGATAAAATTTTGGTCTCCTTTCTTAAATCATGATAATAATATCGGAAGCCATCAGGCCCATCTAGATTGAATTTTTTTTCATCTGAAAAAACCACGTTCCTCCATTGATGTGCCCAAGACATGTGGTCTTTTCCAAATTGCAGTCTTTCAGAAATGTGTCGCTGTAGTAGCACCGGCTTTCTTTTCATTTTTAAACGTTTTATTGAGGATGAACCTTTTAAAATACGTTGCACATTCCTTACGTTGGTGTTGACTCCTGCCGTAGCTGCAATTTCCCTAGCTGTTTGTGTTGAATTCGATGCAGCACGAAGAATAGCTCTCTTTTGCCGTTCAGTTGTGGCACTTGGACGCCCACTAGATTTTTTCTTCCCATAGTTCTCCTTATTTTTTAGGTAATTCCTAATTACCTTTTCACTTCTGTTTATTTTTTTACCGATTTGACGGTTGCTCAGTCCTTGTTCTTTAAATGCACTGATTTTTCCTCTTTCTTCTTCACTTAAACGTTTTCCACTTGCCATATTTGCATTAGTTCAATTATAATTAATTTCAATTTTACACTTGTATTGCGCACTCTTAATTCTACAATCGACTGCGCATTAAAATTTTAGATATCACTTTTTATAGGCAAAAAACTATTTGGTGCGGCCATAATTTTGTCGCGGGAAAAACCCTCAATTTTTGAATGTCCTAGAAATATTTTTTATCAGGAATTTTTTTTCAGGAATTTTTTTTTGCCTAATTAGTTGTCTTCTAAGGAAGTTTATTATAATTCAGTGCTACGGCGGTCTGATCAAAAATACCTAAAATAAGAAAAAAAATTGAGTTGCGGCCATATTTTTGTCGCGGAGTGTACACAGCTGTGGTACGCCCAATTCTCAACTATGGGTCGTTAGTATGATGGCCAGCGCTGATCAGAGTCTATAACGTCATAAGCTTGAGAAAGGTCCAGAGAGCAGCAACAGTAGGGCCAATAGGAGCCATGAGGACTTGCCCCACGAAAGATCCCGACGCTATCTTGCACTTACATGCTTGAGCTTCACATCAAACATCTAGGCTCGTGCAGTGCCCTCAGACTAAGGGAATCCGGAGCCTGGACCCAAAAACCCTACAAACGAAGTAATATTTTGAATGTGCTACCTGAGGGTATGGTCGCCACAACTACAGACTACCTTCCTCCTAGATTGACCTTTAGGAAGGACTTCTCCATCGAACTGCCCTTAAGATGAGAGTGGAGAAACGAAGATGTCCTGCAAAAGTTCGATGTACAAATAGTCGCCGACTGCTCCTAGACGTGACGTGGGAGCAGGGGTTTATCTAGAGATCACTGTTCTGGTGGACGTTAGTGTCTTTCGAGCTGAAGTGCTGGCGATCCTTAAGGCCTGCCAGACCTGTGGTTGGCGAATTTAACCAGTAGGAGTCTGCCACTACCGTCTGAGTGCGAGGGAACACCCGTCGGTATCTCTGGTTTTGGTCGTATTTCTTACAGTCAGTCAAGTACACCCTGCTGCTTGACTGATGAAAATTTTTTACCATACCCTCGTAGAAAAAATATATCTTCCGAGTATAAATTCCATGTAGACTAAAAAGCTCTATAGCAGGACAGGACAGGATAGAGGTTTGCTCATCAGATTACCTGTGTGTATTTTCAGTAAAGTTTAGCACAACAGCATGGGTAACTCCTCATAGTATTTGGCTTTGTATGAAAAATTTATAGTGATTCCTGGAAAGTGCAGCTCTGTCACGTTGACTTTGGAGCCCAGAAGTTAATCTCAACACGGAACCATAGGAGCGCGGATACAACTCCTTTCTGCGAACATCATACCTGAGGACTAAAATGAAATAAAGTTGTAGTAGTGAAATCAGTATGGAATCATAAACACATTAACTGCAGGATATTATAAAAATCCTTTAGGAACCTACCTTTCCTTTGTTAGTGGTACTTTCCGCTGGAAGTCTTTCAAAGGTCTCCAGTGTTTTCGAGGTAATTACTTCCAAACCCACTCTGCACCGCTCATGACACCATACATCGACAAAGTGTCAACAAAGTAACAATTTTAAAAACTTGAAAATAATCCTTCCATTACCAATGATATCGCAGCTTCCAGACTTAGGATTTTACGACCGAAAAGTTCACGTACGCGTACTAAGTGGCCATGACACACTGTTGTTTGCCGGAGCACACAGCTCCTGGCACTGATCACACAACAGCAGCGAGTTTGTCCTGGAGGCACCGAGTAGATAACCCCAAACCCCAGCCCTAACCTAAAATTATTGAAGCACTAAAATTCACCGAGTAAAAAAGAAACGTACTACCTTTAGTACCTTGTCTAGTGCCGAACTTCTCCGTATGCAGGCAACTTTACGACAGTGCAGCTGGCCTTACTTTGTGTGTACCGCTGTTGCTGGAGGTTAGGGTCTGTTGTGATGTTCTAGCATTAACCTAAATGAAGATTTATGATGTTCATAACTTGAAGCTTTCATCCCGGCGACCTGGCCCACACAGTCGGTCTACAATAGTCCACAATTGAAACCTGGGCAAAAGGAGACCAGAGATAACGCTGTGAGAATTTTCAAAATGGCAAGAATTAATTATTCGTGCTTGAGTGAAATTTTAGCCTCTTGTTGTGGTCATAAGATGCTTACAATTTATTTCACTTTAATGCTGGCAACTTCCTCCACCGAATATAGATGAGCTCCGGCACTGATGGGCCAAGCGAAAGATGAATTTAATTGATGGCATCTTATTGTCTGCTATTTGTCTTACCTTCTCGAGGAGAGTAATCTGAGTGGTATTTTGATATACCGTAATTATTTTAATTAATCACATTTCCGGAACATTGATAAACCCTGGTTCAAAGCAAATAGTTCTGTTCTAAACTGAATTTATGGAATGGCCGGAATTTAATTGGATAAAAGGTTGCGGCTCAGCATTCGCACGAATTAAAATATTTTTGGCTCTCGAATGGCATTGAAACAAGTGTGCTCGGCCCTTCTGAAAGGAATTTCTGTGAGATTCTTGAGATCCGCTTTTTTGCTGAGGAAACGTAAACAAATGTAGAATATCTTAAATTCAATGCGGAAGGAAATTTAGTTATTGGCGTCCATGATATATTTTCGAGGAACAGAAGATGTTTGCTAGTTTGAACGAAGCATGTTTTGTTTGCGTTGAGAATGCTGAAGTAGATCGCAACTGTTGGTAAGTTGAGCTCAGAAGTTAGAGATTCCGGAAGTTCTGGATAATTTCCAGTCCCGCTAAGAGAACAACAACATTACTAGAGAAAAAGCTCGCATGAAGTCATCAAAGCTATGGTAATACTTCAAGGCAATACAAAGTAAACTCACACACGATCTCAGCCATAACATCTCCATCGATTCGCTCTTCGGTAGCTTGGCTGCTTGGCTAGTCATCAGTGAAACAGAAAATACTGACAAAAGCTCCTTACTAGAAATAATAGAAAATGAAACGGATCATTAAATCAGTAGGATTTTCTGAAATGAATAGGTGTCATTCAGCATTTGAACCTTCCAATAGTGAAAGATATGCCGAAATTTAAAAGTAGTATGGCTATGTCGATCTGAGATCAGTTGTCGGTTTGTGTCTTGGATGAAGCTTTTTGGTGTTTGGTGGCAGCTGAATGTTATTCTGGACAACGAACTTAAGCTTAGAAGCTTTGGGTGAACTAAGAAGCTTTGAGTGAGCTTTGAAGCTTTTGGTTAGATTAGAAGATTTGCGTGCCCCTACAAGCTTTATGTGAGCTTAGAAGCTTTGGGTGAATTTGGAAGCTTTGGGTGAGCTTAAAAGCTTTGGATGAACTTAGAAACTTTGGATGAGCTAAGAAGCTTTGGGTATGCTTAGAAGCTTATGGTGAAGTTAGAAGCTTTGGCTGAGCTTGGAAGCTTTGGGTGAGGCTAGAAACTTTGGGTGAGTTTAGAAGTTTTGAGTGAGCTTAGAAGGTTTGGGTGAAGTTAGAAGCTTTGGGAGAGGATATAAGCTGTGGGTGAGATTAAAAGCTTTGGGTGAGCTTAGAAGCTTTGGGCAAGCTTAGAAGCTTTGGGTGAGCTTAGAAACTTTGGGTGAGCTAAGAAGCTTTGGGTATGCTTAGAAGCTTATGGTGAAGTTAGAAGCTTTGGCTGAGCTTGGAAACTTTGGGTGAGCTTGGAAACTTTGGGTGGGGTTAGAAACTTTGGGTGAGTTTAGAAGTTTTGAGTGAGCTTAGAAGCTTTGGGTGAGGTTATAAGCTGTGGATGCGATTAAAAGCTTTGGGTGAGCTTAGAAGCTTTGAGTAAGCTTAGAAGCTTTGGATGAGCTTAGAAACTTTGAGTGAGCTTAAAAGCTTTGGGTGAGCTTATAAGCTTTAGGTGAGCTTAGAAGCTTTGGGCAAGCTTAGAAGCTTTGGGTGAGCTTAGAAACTTTGGGTGAGCTAAGAAACTTTGGGTATGCTTAGAAGCTTATGGTAAAGTTAGAAGCTTTGGCTGAGCTTGGAAACTTTGGGAGAGGTTAGAAACTTTGGGTGAGTTTAGGAGTTTTGAGTGAGCTTAGAAGGTTTGGGTGAAGTTAGAAGCTTTGGGTGAGGTTATAAGCTGTGGGTGAGATTAAAAGCTTTGGGTGAGCTTAGAAGCTTTGGGTGAGCTTAGAAACTTTGGATGAGCTTAGAAGCTTTGCGTGAGCTTACAAGGAGAACTTTCTTATTGAGGAGCTTTGGTATCCAAGAATTCAACCAGGTATCGTGATCTGTGGGTGAACTTAAACATTCTGGAGATGTGGGTGAAGTTAAATATTCTGATATTCTTGTTCCGTTTCGACACCCATTCCTCCTCATTCCTTGCGTTGTGAATTGGCTATTCGCTCGAATGAACTAATGCAAATAATTCTCATAAAATCAAAAAGTCCGAAAACCAAAAAAAAATGAGATTTTATCTTGTAAACGGACCCACTCAAGTTCCTGTTCTTAATATCATATAAAATAATACACAAATTGCCTAAAAGATGAATTTAATTTCGTTGCTCTACGATAATTCGTCTAAGAGTTATTCATGCTTGTAAATACAATTTTTTTCTTTCGTAAACACCCTGTATCTTAATGGATAGTGGGGATAGCCCCCTTTCTAGAACAGTTATTTTTCTCCATAAACATCCAGGAAATCATTGCAAATATTAATCACATAGTCCAACAGAGGATTTATTGAACATCCGATTTTAAATCTTTAAAACGGCGATATCTCATGAACAGCGATTCGTACGGGAAAATGTATAATATCATTTTCTGTAAATAATCGCGTGATCTATAAACTTTGTAAACACTATTTTATGTTAGGACTTGCCGTTTAAGAAATATTAGTCAACAGTTAACATTTAGTTAGAGGTCTGCATTCGAATTTTTCTCTGACGTCTGGACTATAACTAAATTCAGAATTTATGAAAAAAAAGTTGCTATATCCTCGATATTGGCACTATATTTGACAACAACCTCCCTTAAATTTCGTTAAGAACCGCCTCTTAACCTTAGCATAAAACAAGAACAAAAAAGGGGCAAATTTTGTAGGTTAAACATTACCCTTGAGGGATTTGCTCCCTTCCACTGATTGAACTTTTATTTACATCGAACAAATCCTACAACAGAAACCCAAACAGTTGAGAAATTGTGCCAGCAAACAACAATGACAATCCATACAATTCCCTATCAACAAATTGAACATCCCAAATCCACTTCCGATGCGACACAAAAACTCTAGTAACGGAAAATTTCTTCTAATTTAATCAACAGAAATCACTTTCAATTTGCCCTAAAAGACCAACTCCGAGGGTTCTACGTGCAAAATTTATAAATTTTTCACCACCACCAGCCATCAGCCGAGCCACCTTCTCTAATCTAACCGGGAACCGAATCATCTCAACTTTCGACAGGTGAGAATATTGCGCAATACACCCACGAATACGTGCATCCACTTGTAACATAATTTCGCTGGTGGTGAATACAATTTCGTTACATTTTTTTGCGCTACTACTTTCTCGTTCACTTTTTTTTATACTAGTGCTGGAGGAAGAGTTGAAAAATAAAATTGAGGAGAAAATTTCTGTCATTACCGGAGACCGGAAATTTTTACGAGCTGCACCACCAGCCTTGTCGCGTGCTTGCACCTTTCGCGTTTGGCAAATAAAAAAACCTGTAAATTTCGGAATGGGGAAAATTGTTTCAAACAACTTTGTTGCATGGAAGTGCAGCATTTTGCACATGGAGTAATATCACTGCACACGCAATCAATTACCTGGCATACACCGCATAGTACATACCGAATGATGACGGTTTTGGATATCACTTAACGTGTAGATGTGAAACTTGTTTTAGATTTTTGGGCCGAAGGATACATGGACGTGCATATGACTCGCAATTAACACCAATTATTTGAAGCTTAATGGATAATCCGTCGTTCGTCTGCACGAGAGGCATTTACTATCATGTTTGTCATGTAAGAATAGTTTTTATTATGTCTATATTTCTGTACACGGTCGTTCGTGTTACGATGATCATACAAAAGTGGATGATAAAATATAAATGGTACATATATTCCTGATACCCGACTTCATCTATGTCCATTTGTGTAGCACCAAGGCCTTTTACAGGTTTTGTTGACTTCCCATCTAGAGTTCGTCGACACACCTCTCTGTCCGTGCTACCACTCTCTCAGCGTTTTGTCATATCCATTACAATACAGAAAAAGTATCCAATCGTATCCATAACCTGTACGTATCCATACAATACTAAATGAGCACGTAATTGTATATTGGTGGGGTTTTATACCTCCTCATGAAAAGGGCCAGTTCCGTTTTAACTGGGTTAACATTGAGTCCGCAGGTGGCAGTCTAGCTTGAAAGGGTTTATAACGCCGCCTCCAATTTTTCTTTTGCAATTATAACAATGTCATCCATGAGTGTATTCCAGACAAAAACATCATAGCCGTGCTTAATGAAACCGAAAAAAGCAGAGCAGGTCAAGGCTGAGCAGCTGTCAAAGTAGAGCAAAAAATCTTGCCAGAAGTTGCTCTGCCAAAAAAGGTAGAGCAGAAACCCACGCTTTAAGTTTTTCCAGTTAAACTTAAACGGACCACACACTCTCAGTTTGAACTGCGCAGTTGAACTGTATAAAAAAAATGGACGATAAACTGACCTGAAAGTGTGTGGGTTCGTCAGCTCGTCGTACGGTTTTTTTTTCTCAGTCTCATCAGTTTTGTTGATATGAATACATCTTAAGGCCCCCATACACGGTCAAATTGGATGTACATCGAAGTGCGGATGTACAACCAAAACTATCGATTGTGGGCCGGTCGGCCGATCAAAATACATTGGGCTTATGGGTTTGATGAAAATCTGGATGTACTTCCAATTTGACCGTATATGGGGGCCTTTACATAACTGAGAAAACTGAGAGATGTACTGTCTGACCGTCGCGTCGGGCCGTTTATCGGAGCAAAATAGTGTCCAGAAGCTCAGGTCTGAGGACTGAGTGTAAATAGCTCAAAACTGCTCAGTCCACATAGTTTATCGCTCAGACACGTGATAAACTGCGCAGTTAAACTGAAGCTGTATGGGCCGCTTTAGAGCAGGCTCAACCTAGAGCACAACTACGTCACGAGTCACAATGCTCTCTGTAACTCACTGCGCTGCGCATGCTGAGTGTCGCGCTTGTTCACCATGTACCAAAATTAAGCGGCATTCTTTTTTCTTGAATCATTCCATCACGCTCCTGTGACGAAGCAACGATCAAAATATTGGACTGCAAGGGGTGAACTTGCTCTGAAGAAGTCAATGACAGTTGCATCGGCTGGGAAGGTTTTGGCGACTGTTCTTTGAGATAGTCATGGATTTGTGTCCATCGACTATTTGGAAAGGGTGAAACAATAATAAGGGTATTCAAAGTATCATTAAGCTGAATGCACCCTCTGAAGAAGTAGACAGTAGTGTTGGGTAGGACACGATTATAAAATGAGTTTGTAAGAGGAGCCTCTTTTTCCTTTTGAACCAGTACAATGTCTCACTTCAAATGAGGCGAGGTGCTATTGTATTGCTAGCATGTCACGTAGTGAATGGCTCAAATGGTGCGATGCGGGTAGATCTATTGCGCTTGAAAGCTATGCCTCCAGAAAGTATATTTCCATTTTACAATCGAACCTAGCCTAAAAAGAAGTAAGAAATGTCTCTCGAGTACAAAACTTCACGCCCTCGAAAAATGTAAGAATTGTCTCTTCAGTACAAAATTTAGCTTCCTCGAAAAATGTAAGAATTGCCTCTTTGGTATATAATTTCACTCCCTTCAAAAATGTAAGAGATTTCTCTTCAGTTCGTATTTACAATCTCACTACGGCTCGGTTTAAATTAGATATTTTACTGCGGCAAAAGCAGTAAGAAAATGTCTCTGCAGTTCGTGTTTACAATCTCACCTCGGCGCAGTTCAAATTGGATATTTTACGGCCGGAAAAGAAGTAAGAAATGTCTCTCCACTTCGTAATTAACAATCGCACGCTCATATCCCAGTAGTACATTATTTTCGAACCGGGACATTTAAATAAGTTGAGGCCTCAATACAATTTACTATCGTGTACCGGATAAATGAACTGCCTCTTGTAAGTCCGGCTCAACTCTAGTAGACAGACAAGAGAAGAAAAGTGGAAGATCAGTACACCTGTATCGGCGGACTTTCCTTGGTCGAAAGGACAGAGGTTTTCAAAAAACGAGCAAGAAGGGTTAACGTTAAAGTGATTAGAGCATCGCTGCGAAAGGAGTTTTAATACAACAGACTACATTGAAAATTGAACACATTTGTCCGAGAAATACTTGTTTTTATGTAAGGCTCATAACTTTTCAATAGCATGAATTGACTCTTTCACGAGTTTCTGGCTTTTATCCTGTTGATGTTATTTAACTGTTCAAATGTTTCCCCTTGAATCATAAAATGTTAAAATTCAGTAAATACACGCAATTTGCTGGACGAAATCATTCACAAATTGACTTTTTATTTACAATTCAGTTTTTCTACCTACAACAGGGATGTTTTTCCGTAGAACAAATATCATCAATTTATCGATTAATAGTAGGTATGTATAATTGGGAAAAAGTTTTTTATATCAATTAGTTGGATGTTTATGCTTACATGGTCAGAAAACAAAAATAACGAAATGAGTGAAATGGAAGCGAATTCGAGCTCCAAGGGAATTCCAATCCCCGGAAGTTCTCTCAATAATAATTATTTTTCATGATATTTTAATTAATTGTTTGTAAATTTCGTTGAAATAGACCAAGACAGAGTGTAGTAGAGATTGGGAAAAAATTAAAGGACTTGCTTCCTTCGTATTGCATTAGAACGAAATCAATCACGATTTTTGTTCATTAATTTAAAAGTGCTTCCGGCATCCATACAGGATTCATTTTAGCGCCAAGCTTTCTTGTAATCGATGGCAGTGATTTTATTTGTAGTTTACTTGGTAGTATTTATCTGAAATTCTTTGCTGTCAGGTCTTAATGGTTCTTGGTACGTTTTTCATTTAGTAATAATTAATGAGAGTTGAAGGACGTGGATTACAACCGTAGTGTAATAATGTTTTCGGAAGGACTTCTTCTAGGAAAAACGGATTTCTTGTCTGACAATTGAGATTCTATTTTAGTTTGTTTTATTCTTTTCGAGTTCTGAAAATGTGCATCCAGTATCAGTGTATGTGGCAATGGTATCTAGAATGAAAATAAAAGACCTTTTAAAAATAGAAACGTGTTTCCTTTTACACATTCCGATTCATGCAATTCTCCGAAAATTTTTGACAAAGATTAGAAAACATATTTATAGCATAAGAAGCTTAAATACAGGTCAATGTACAGGAAGCTTAAATACATTAATACTTCGAACTTTATGCATTAAAAACCATCGATACTTAACTACAGGAATTCACATCAATTTAAAACGTTACTATTGTGGAAGGAGTCTGTGATTGCAAATGGTTCGTTAAACACAATCTACACCATCATCAATTTCATGCAGCTGTATTTTATTCTTCGGTCAGCATCATGTAATGGATTTTTTTTTCAATCATTTGTGGAATGGGAAACTACAATTGGATGCCCAGAACATTGGGGTGTGTAGCTGGAGCTCAATCGACCACATCGAAAATCACTAAATCGCCATAATGCCGCAGAAGCAGAAGTATAGTAATAATGTGGACTGAAATTTGTCTTCGGTTTTCAATGTCGTTTTGATTTTCGCGAAAATTTTGTGATTCAAAAAATACGATTGATTATTTTCTGTTGCTTGCAAAATAGTGCTGAGTTGAGTGCCTTTTTTTAAAGGAATGAAGGGACAAGCCACATGGTGAAAACTGCGGCCAAGCTAGGCCTATTGTGTACGTACCCCACTAGCCCAACAGACTATCAGCTATCCGAATGAAGACAAGATGGTCTTTAATTGACGAAGACCGGACTTGAGCAGGACTCGAAAACTCTCTGAAAAACGTTGTTCTTCTAAGCCAGATCAGAGCAGGACGTTCACAAAGAATATGTGTGCAAGTCTCGTCGCCTTCCATGCACAGTCGGCATTCTATCCTTTGAGACAGTCCTAGGTCGTGTAGGTGATACCGTAGTCCTACATGGCCAGTCAGAGAGCCCATCAGCAGCCTTAGGTCCGCTCTGTATAAAGTGATAGTAAGTCAAAGGGTCTTATAAGATCTTTAGCTTGTCTAAGACCTGGGACTCCCAATAGGCTAGGACTTGGAGGTGGGCCAAGAGATGCCACAGAAGAGTTCTGGGCCCTGAACCAACGTCTCAGACCTTCCTCGCGAGGCTGTCAGCAGCCTCATTCCCCTCGATTACCCAGTGTCCGGAACGCAGCAGAGCGAGACCTAATTTCTTTTGGTCAGGCTCTGGAGTACGTCAAAACACTCTGCTACTATTTTATAAGAAAACTTCCACATTGAGATTCCTTGATGGCAGCTTGGCTGTCAAAAAAGATTTTAATGTTGGCGCCATTCAGACCTTTCTCAAGGATGAGTCTAATGCAGATCGCAATGGCATGTATTATGGTCGAATACGTGGCAAAGGGAAATGTTTGGGATATTGTTAAGGATATCCATATGTCCTTTGATCGTATAGGGCCAGTTGTATGAGATCTGAAGTGTCAAGGCACTTTTGGCGGCGAATTTCCATATGAAGATACATGGACAGAGATACATCTATGATCGTATACTAGTTTACTTGAGTCGATGGTAAGTCCTCTGACTTTGCCAAGGTTTGGTTACCCAAGGCTGCTGAATAAGAGCAAGGATAAGATGCTTCTCCGCGAAAGTCTTGCACAGGGTGGAGGATGCCCCTTTTACATGGTCCAAGTTTACTTGGAGTACCTTTATGATGCTCATTTTTTCTGCAAGGAGCGTTTGACAAGCCCGGTCTTCTTGTCTGGTCTAGGACCCTTTGTCCTACCGTCTTGTCCTTTGGGGGGTGCTGATTTCCTCGTGCTCCGACTCAAGGTTCGGCAGTTGTGTTCTTTCTCTGCCCCCCAAGTTAGTTCTGCTACAGGCTTCCTGGCGCATATTGCAGCATCTGATGCTGGGGCCAGATTTGGAACAACACCAGACGGACCTGGAGTCGTTGCGAGCCCAGCTCCGCCGTCAGATGGCCCTATGAAAAAGGTAACGGCATTACTGCAGTTCTCGGTGACAACAGAATTATTGGGAGGTGCCATTTCAAACCCTTTCACGACGAACCCTACCTTGTGGCTGCTTCTTGGAAGGATCTTTATCCTTAAGAATTAGCCTGGTGTGAGAAAATCAATTGGGGATTTTCCCCTTCAGCCATGGGAGCAGTGTCCACTAGCATAACCAAGAGAAGGATATTGTCACTTACTCGCTCCCCTCGAAAAACGGCTTGAATTCACCGCCCCTTTTCAATTACGACATCAATGATCGCCTCTTGCAACTATGCCATTTTCTCAGGTGGCAGGGGGCAGTTGACCATGTCAGTCGAGATGAGGCCAAGCTTAACACTGCTTGCCACCTGGCTAAAGGTGGGGTTAGTGGGCCCCTTGGCCGTCCTGGTCCTCTTCTGTTCTGGATGTTCCGGAGTTTTCTCCTCTGAGCGAACCCTCTTCAGCTCTTTTTTTTTTTGAGAGGTCTTTTGCCAGTGCTTCTTGAAAGCATTTCCTCTGGCGGTTGGAGAGTTGGACAAACCTGGATTTTTCAAGCTCCGTCTTGTCCAAGTCTCGGGCAATGGTTGTAGCTCCGGAAATGATCGAACACACACTGAATGAGTCTGCACTGCAGACGGATTCTGCGTCTAAAGACTCATCTTCAGCGACTGACGAGCCGTCTGCAGAGCCAGTGTGCCCAATGGCTCCACGGGTCGAGGCAGTTGATTTTAAACTTGCGTGACTAATGGCTCCGCTAATTGAGGCAATTGCTATCTCTTGTGTCCTAAAGGCCACTTGAGATGTGGCCATAATCACAATTGACGAGGATGGTGCTGTCGGTGCTGCATCGAACTCATTATTTTTTATTTTTATATGTTTCCATGAATTGCCCCACGAGTATTCGGGAAAGTAAGTCATGCACAGCGAGCCCGTATACTGTTGGAAGGCTATTTGAAACTGGATGACGCCATGTATCCAGAGTTCGGACGTTAGTGACCAAGCACCCGCTTGGCCACGACTCTATCGGAACATCCTGTTTCACCTTAGATTGGGGTAGCTTTTTAAAGGTGCTCTTCTCTCCCCCCGACTACCATTAGCCAGCACTTCTGGTAAAGACATGACCATACTAGGAGTCTGTTTCCAGTCGCACTACGGGGAGAGTGTAGTCGAACTGCCAGCGGTGTAGCACAGTTCCTGGAAGGAGCACAAAGCTTGCCTGGCCGGCGAGTTGAGAGTTACCTTCATACCTTCATTTATTTTCAAAAATTCTCAAATGTGGATTTATATGATGAATAAAATTCTTGACCGATTGAACATTCCACAAAGCCATCTGTGACAAGAATTTTAATGCAGGTTATCCAGTACCTGTTGTGCAACAACATTGTTTTAAATTAGTATCCATTCCAAGTCTGCTCACTGATTTCCAAATATTTGAACACAACGAAAAAATTTAAATTGAAATGATGCCTTCGTGCTGTGTCAGGACCAGGCTGATTCTTGCCAAAAATGTCTTATTTTAAAATCTATCACGATAACAAATTGCTACTGCAAATAATTTTGATTGATATCCTCTCGGACAAGTAATATGAAACCTGAAAAGGCTAGCAAAAAAAAAATGACCACCTTCGGCTTAGTGGCCAATATTTAGCATCAATGTCCTGCAGAGCTGCGGACTCTAATGAGATTTCATTGCCTTTTATCGAGAAATGCTCCTGGTTCAAATTTCCGAAGAGAACTCCCTAGTGAAGCTCAACAACAGACCCGATGATGGTGCTCGAAATATCCACAAACAGCACTAAGACGTCGGCAAATATTTAAAACTTCATTTTGCTTACTAGATACGTTTCCTCTAATGTTATTGGATCCCCAAATATCGCCCCGAAAAGAGCAAGACAAGCCTACGTCACAGAATTGTAATTGGGGCGGGTGGAGGGTGGAGGTATTTGTCACCAAGACGACCCTTGTCATCCACAGTTATGCTCGCTCAGAAGGAACTATTTGCTTTTGAACTTTTGAGGAAATTCTTCGTATAAAGATAAATGGAACAGAAAACTCACGAAACATTCAGGATGCCCCCAGAATTTCAAATAACTCGCTTTAATATTTTCCGGTCAGGGATAATAATTTCATGTCGCCTTTAAGGATCCTCTAGCAAATCACTAGGGAGTCCCCAAATGCACCTTTCATACAAATGCTCCATCCATCCTTCCTGGGGCTCTCTCTCTTAATAGACTGTAGCAGAAGTTTCGAAAAGGAGAGATCCTTGGGGTAATCAACACTTTCCGGTACGTGATTTAACGAATAAAAGATCTCTGATTCCTTGATGCCATTTCTTGGAAATTAAAACACAACAAAGGTCGCAGGGTCCTTGATTATGAAAACGAGATTTATGCCTCCATGCCCTTCACATTAGGGCCCGGCAGTATGCCCCTTAGATACGGTAATGGAGTTGTACGGGTAACACGTCAGTATGATGGAGCATTGGGGATGGCTCTGTCGTAATTTACATCGAAATGGATTTCGGAGCAAATCATGTATAAACTGGAGTCGAAATTGATTCGATTATTGCCTTTGTCGAAATTATTCGTGCAGTTAGAAGAACTGTGAGTCCTGCCCGAACCATATATATATGCGAGCTCAAGATAAGGCGGTACGTGCATTACGTTCCTGAGTCCGTGCCTACCGCGCCACCTATATGCTGCCTCCGGATCCACAATTTCTATGTACCAGGATTAGGCGAGGATCTTCTTTCATGCATTCAAATTTTTCCAACCATAGAACATAGCCAATATCAAAGCAACAAAAAGGATCTCAGTAAAAGGATTTCGTGCTTTGAATTGCATTCGAGAACATCCCTCCACCCTCGCTTGTATTTTTATTTGTATTTTTTCCCTTTTTTCGTTGTGTGTGTTTTTTTTGTGTTTTGTTGCGCGTAATCCTAGATTTTGTGTTGAGAGTGACCATGGAAGATTCAATCTGGATCAGTGGAGTATAGTAAGGAAGCCCCCGCACAGTTCCGGCTTGTGGTATGCTGAGCATGTTAAATAGAAATCATAGTTGTTGTTTTTTGGAGCGTAGTTTTGAACACAGCGGAAATATTTGTGTAAAAACAGGGAAACGTGAAAAAAGCACAAACTTTAAACTTAAAATCCTTTTCATAGAAAAACTCGTTTTAAATTCTGTTGTTGATCATGATTTTCTATAATTAATTAAGGATTGTTTTGCAGCTCCTGTTTGTATCAATGAGATAAAAAAAATGTACGTAGTTCAATCTTTGGCTATTAAGTACCAATGTGTTCCATCATCTGACGACTTAGATCTTTAAACTACTCTAATCTTTGGTATGCAATGAAATAGACAGAAACAGCTACTGTAAGCGTTAAAAGTCGTGTGTCGTCCCTTAAAAATATTGCCACTAGTACTGCTGACTCGAAATAGTACTCAAAAGATACTGGGCGGTTATCTGAATGAGCACTTCATAACGTAACCTTGGTTTAGTTCGGAAATCCTAAATAGCTGAGAGGGAATATCTTTACCAAAGATACTTTTCTTCAAAGAGCGCACTGGTCCCGATAATATATCCCCCATCGTCTTAAGGTCGGCTTACACGCAACGATTTGCTTGTGACCAACCCGCTTGCGCAAGTCAATTTGCAGAAGTGAATCGTTGCGTGTGCAAGAATTAGCTCTTCGTCAAAATTTCCCATTTTCAAAGCAAACATTACAGTTCTTCATTTCACAATTGTTCAAGCCAAACTGAACGTGTGACCGGTTCAGTTTCACTCAGTTTATTTGCACCAAATGGCTTGCCTCAGCCAGCTGGCACAAACAAATCGTCGCGTGAGTCTAGTCTGGTTACTCTAGATATCTTCAAGGCTTTCGATAGAGTTTAACACTCAACCCTGTTAGCTAAACTCAAAACTATTGGAGTCAACTACTTCAACAGAAGTGGATTGAGAGTTTCTTTCGGCCTTTCAATCAGTATTGGATAGCGTCAACTCCAATTCCTACCCGATCTCTGCAGGGGTCCACAAGGGGTCAATTTTAGCACCTGACGTATTCCTTATATTTATAAATGACATACTTCCCCTCCAACCCACTTCTCATATTTGCTGACGACAGTACCCTGCTTTGCTCTTACATGTTTGTTGCAAGACAGAAACGAGTCAGAACCTGTCTTGATAACCGTAAACTAATGCCCAACTCTATTTATAACGACAATAAACTCATTCTAGATTGGAAAAGCAAGAATCGTGTCGAATTCAACCCCACCAAAAAAACTAAGTACTGTTTCATCTCTAGTAAAAAATTGCAACACCCCTGACCTTGACAGGGGGTTAAGTTGAACTAATAGCCGATCCCTCCCTACACATCTTAGACGTGACATTAACTTGCGATGGACCACATATTTCAAATCGCCAAACAAGCGTCCCAGTGCTTGGGATTTCTTAGGCTGGTCGTCCACTGGAAGCGTATTCGAGCGGCAACGCGCTTCGTCTACATGAGCGGCTACACGCGGCTATGCGCGACAGATCCAACATAAAGAATTTCACTGCAAGCGAATTTGAGCGGGCGGCTATAGGCGTATTCGAGCGTGCCGCGCGAATCCAAATTAATTTGGATCGGGCGCGCATAGCCGCTCGGATCAGGAAATAATTTTCTCCAAAGCCTACTATATTTTCAAATCACAAAATTATTTTTTCAAATTCACTTAAACTGAGCAGCATGAAAAGCTTGCAGTGGACGACCCCTGTAAGCCGCTCGAATACGCTTCCAGTGGACGACCAGCCTTAAGAGGTGCAAGTTCCTCCTCCAGCCATCGGCCCGTGCTGTTATTTATAAATCCTACATTCGGCCTCTTCTGGAATACAACTCCTTTGTTTGGGGTGGCGCTTCGATAACCACCTTGGTGCGGTTAGATATGGTGCAAAAAAGCGCACTTACATTAATTGATGACGAAACCCTTGGCTCCTCCATCAAACCCTACAGCCACCGTAGGAATATAGCACCGCCGACAAAATTTTATCGCTACTATCATAGAGACGGTTACTTCGAGATAAACGCTCTCTGCGTTCCACGGCAATCTTATACCCGCAACACCAGATTAGCCCACTCGTATCACTCCCACCGTTTGCAGCCCGTCTATTGGCGCCCTAAACAGTATAGCAATTCGTTTCTAAACAGAACTACACGACTGTGAAACAATCTTTTGCAGTCAGTATTTCCTAGCTCCTACAACATCCAAGAGTTCAAAGGCAGGGTTCATCGCCACCATCTCTAATACCCCCCGACCCTCATAGCCCTTAATCTACAAGTCCCGCGGACGCTTGCCCTATCAGGATCCCCCGATTTCTAGCAAAGATGCTTGAAAAGCTAACTGCACTGCAAATCATTGAGTTTTGAGAACGAAATCAGGTGATTCATGCTTACCAATCAGGTTTTCGTAAATCGCATAGCTTTGATACGTCATTTCTCTAAATTACCAGTGATATGAGGCACTCTGTATATAATCACGATGTTTGCCTATTCGCTCTATTAGATTTTGTAAAAGCTTTTGATAAAGTTAACCACTCCTTACTTCTAGTGAGGCTCGTTGGTTTCGGCTTATTTTCACCTGCCCTGAAGATTTTGCTTGAGCTTTTGCATCGCATGTATTTCTTTTCCTGTTAAGCTATTAGATGGGGTTCCCCAAAGGTCGATACTTGGTCCGCTTCTATTTAGTTTATTCATTAATGATCTTCCAGCGGTTGCCACCAACTCTAATATTCATTTGTATTGTAAATTAATTATACGAATATAAAAAATAAAATCACCATCAATTTATAAATATATAAAATGAAGCCATAAAACACTGCTATAATGAAAAGAATCTTGGTATGTAATTGTGGTTTTATGGCATACTGACTTAATATCAAAAAGCCTCGGAATAATCGCAAAATTTATTCCATGTTTTCCCAATAAAATTCGAAATATTTTAAGCCATTTCAATAAATTGCCAATAACGTATTTTTAAGAAAAGTTCATTGGTTTATCAACGAATCACTGTCTGCCATCACATTTCATCTTAAAATCACACCCGAAAAAAAACGACAAAAAAAGGTAATATCAGGTGCCAATAAGACATTCTCGTTATGTGCCCACATGTCCCGATTTTAAAGCCTTAATGTCACATCACTTCCATATCAGCCACTCACATTTTGTGAAAGATTTTCTACATACCATATACACTGTATGTGTGTGTGGAGTGTATGTTATATAAATTCAGCAAATATCCCCGGAAATTGTGCGAAGGTCCCAAACGTTCATTCAGGAGATGGTTAGGAAATGGCGGCATTTCAATACTATTTTTTGTTGCTGTAGGTATCCCTTCAAGATTTTTGCATAACAATGATTCAGTCTTAAAGGCTTATGGAATCGACCTAAGAAAATGTCATATAGCTGCCAATGTGCCACCGAACAGCCAACGTCTAGGTAGAAAGCTCAAAATTCTCCCTGAAAACGTGTCAAAATCAATTTCCATATAAATTGTTGGAAGGGCGTTCTATCGTGATAGGACAGATACCTATGTACACATGAATAGACAATTTACAAATGTCGGTGATAATGTATTCTGCTCTCCTTCCGATTCTCACTATACTTTTTTCTAACTCAAAAAAAATATATATCTAGAGTACTTTTACATTAACGTCAATTTCTAAAGTTGTGTGCCTCTTTAAGGGTGATTTTTCGAAGAAATATTAAAAGAAAATTTCAGATTGAGGATTTGCAATTATTCCAGGTGATTTGATGTTAATTGTACAAGTGGAACAGATTTCGGTGGTAGGGAATTGAAACGACTAAGTCTTTGGGTTTAAGATTCACCCACATCTCACGCCTTGTGCCAACCCATAAAATTGGCAAACATAAATGGAAGCTTAAGCTAAGGGGTCGTCCATAAATTACCTGAGGCGATTTTTATGATCGCGTATTTCCCGTGCTGTATGCAGCCCATGAGAACGCGACCTTACTTGGGCCGTACGCCGCAGCATTCGTCGCCTGTTTTGCAGCAGGCCGTGGCTTGAAAGCTTTCGTTTTGAAGCACACCACCTCCTCGTTCAGCAACTGGATGGAGCCTGCAGTCCAAGAAAACTGACAAAAATCTTTATGTGTGTGGTCATTTATCGTCAGTTTGCGCCTGAAGATCTGAACTTCTATTCAATCTCAACCCATGAATTTCCGTCACGAGTTAACGCCGTATCCAGTCGGAACTGAAAGCAAGTCGCGAGCTAGGAGCGAAAATCATCCACACTCGCATTCGCGCTTGTTCGCGCGGGTGTTCACGGAGTAATTCTGGTGCCAGTAACGAAAAATTTGGAAAAGTGGCGATCTCAACATAGTCTCCTTCTAGCTCGATACAATTGACCCAGCGATACTCCAACTTCTTTAACCTGCCCGAAAAATACATTTTCTGGAGGTCTACATACAAAGTAGGCGATAACCTTCTCATTCGACTCAATTTTCTACCCGGCGAGTGGCTTTTTTAAGTTAGGAAACAAAAAGAAATTGCACGCGGCCAGATCTGGGGAATACGGTTGATAGGGTGTAACGAACCACGTTCGTTACTAAGAACCCTCTCTTAGAAAAATACTAAAGTAACCCGTTTCAACTCTAGAAGTCATTTCCTAACAAAGCTTTAGGAAAAATAAATATTTACTCAGCAGGCTGGGTGATTCTCCTTTGAAAGCTCACTTCAAAGCGGTAAAGCTTCCTACGCCGACGAGCTTTCCGGCTATAAAATAAACGGCTTCACCAGGCTAAAATTCAGTCTTTAACCAGGCTCGTTCCGGAGAGGTCACCTTCTCCGGTCCTAGACCGTGTCGTGGTGTACGATCCGGCACGGTCATACTTTGCCCCTCAGGAATGTTGCCGAGGCCTTGTTGTGGTGTACGATCCGACTATGTGCCGAAGTAGATATTCCTATACCGTCATTTCCAGAGGAATGTTGCCGAGGCCTTGTCGTGGTGTACGATCCGACTATGTGCCGAAGTAGCTATTCCTATACCGTCATTTCCAGAGGAATGTTGCCGAGGCCTTGTCGTGGTGTACGATCCGACTATGTGCCGAAGTAGCTATTCCTATACCGTCATTTCCAGAGGAATGTTGCCGAGGCCTTGTCGTGGTGTACGATCCGACTATGTGCCGAAGTAGCTATTCCTATACCATGTCGTGGTGTACGATCCGACACGGTTAGACTACAGACATAACACCTACCGACCGCATACCGACCGACTACCGAATACCTGAGGAATGTTTCCTGGACCAATGTCGTGGTGTATGATCCGACATTGTTCCCGTCAGCATTGCCTATACCAGAGTCGCGGTATGACCAGATGCAAACCGACCGCTTACCGACCACCGAATGTTTCCTGGACCAGTGTCCGACGATCCGACGCTGTTTCCACCCGCATTGCCTATACCAGAGTCGCGGTATGACCAGATACCGACCTCCGCATTACACACATACCCTCCTGGGATACACGAGCAATACCACTGACCCCAGCTTACGCACATGTAAAACTATCGTAGTGAGTAGATAGCTGCTTAGCAATATACTAGTACTATAACCCGTAGTTAGCTATGTAGATATACTTACTCACCATATGTAAACATGTATCTAGAGATTGTAAGCATTTACTTAGCTTTAAGAGACCTAAATTGTTAGTACATAAGGAATATTTTGAATAAATAAAGAAATTTTATTTTGTAAGAAGTTGTTTGTTCTCACACGACCCTGGACAACTCGAGAGCTCCCGGCAACCCTCCCTTAAAAAAGGAGGTTAGAGAACACAACCCGACGAAACACCATTACAAGGGCAGCATGGACGTGCGATTAGGTTCGGTAAACCAATTTTTGAAGATTGCCATCGAAGAAGAAGAGTCACTGTACACAGCATCCAAGCGCTCTTTGATTTCAATCTGCAATTTCCCTTTCAAAAATAAGAATCGAATCACCGACCGATATTGCTCTTTTTCCATTTTTTTAAAATCCGCGGACCCTCCCGGTTCCACACGCGGTCATATCAAAACTACGAGTCTGATTCGGCTGAAATTTCGGCTACTGTCGAACGAGAATGTACTACACGATACTAAATTTCTCTTGCGATAGTGATGCCATCGGGTGGCTAAGTACTTATCGGACTACCTTCGTAGGCATATCCTACCTAAAGGTTCAATCTACTCCCCTTTTTCGATCAAAATACTCGACCGTTAACCCTGAAAAGTGACAGCGCTGTACGAGCCGCCTTAAGGCACAAACATATTAGCGCCGAGGAGGTAACGGCGGCCACCTGCGAAATAATTTCCCATACATTTAATTTCTCTGCGCCGCCTGTCCATTGTGTCAGCAAGTATGGTGATCCGTGATATTTTAAAGGTCTTTCCAGTCACCAATCTGTTTGTACCTTTAAAGTTTTCGTTGAGGCCATGAACATTTTTGCACTTGAACTAACAACCTGCTATGCTAAACTTTGTGTCTGTATGGAATCATAACGTCACCTGCATTACACGGCCTGTCAGGGGGATAACTGAAGTCCTCATCCCTCGGTCAGTCTGAGCATTGTATGGCCTTTATCGGGCCGTACCCGCTGACCTGGCCTCCCAATGGGCGGTCTTTTGTGGAGAAGCAATTTCTAGCAATTTAACACTGTTTCTTGAAGAAAAAAAATTACGTGATATTTGCCGAGACCCATCCTCTTCCGCACGTGAGATTAGGTGAAATTCGGCTCGACCCCCTCCTCCTCTAAACGCCTCACGACCCCTATATCAAATGCTTATTATTATTGAATCATTAAAATCGAGATCCCAAGAACCAAGTCTCCGCCTTGTCCAGGACCATCACCACGATATCTTACTCAAGACACAAACCAGCAACTCAATAGTGAAAGCTCACCCATGACAGTGATTAATGTGATGCCCGTATCTTCTTCCTGCCATTTTTTTGAGTGGAATGGTGCAATCACTCGTGTGAAGGATATTTTATGACGATGAAAGATATTATATAAAACAAAACACTTGAATAACGAATTTAAATTAAATACAAAAGAAAGATTTTGAATGATTTGTCGGGTTGATACCGCGACGGCGTAGTGTACTCACTGGCCCCAACGGTGATCCGTTAATTTTATCCAAATTAATATCTAACTACTCCAAAATCAATACCGAAATTTCGAATAAAAAAAACTGAACGCCACCAACTAAAATTCTCCAAATTCTATGCTTTGATCTATTGAATTCGCACACACTCGTTCCTGGTAATTAAATAAAATAACTTTAATGGCAATTAACTAGTTGGACAAACTTGTGTGGCAATTGTTACTCATTGAGCCAATCATAGCTTTCCAAGATTATTTCCACCAAATTGCTAATCACCAACACGAACCATCAAAGAATCAAGTTAATTTGGGGAATTAAATTCAACGCGAGGATTATATTTCCACAAAATGAACATAATCTCACTACCTCTTTCAATAGTCATTTTAAAATACCCTGCGCCAATCCAGCAGATGTGACAAGGTGGTTTCAATAATACATTCAGCGACTGCCTCACACTATCATACTAGATGGGATTTTGCTCGTACAGTATCCATTTCCTGGTATCCATCAGGATATTTGAGAGCTTTGATTTTGATTGGCTTTCTTCGGGAATGAGTTGATGTTTTGCAATTTCAATTTCAATACCTTTAATTAAATAGAAATCAGTTACATGAACGTACTTTTGAGCTTAGAAGCTATTACGTTAAAGGCCAATTACATTTAGTTAAATGGGATGTAATAATTCACTATGGAGACTCGTATTGTTAAAATAGTTGGTAATAGTTGAACTCAACTTGATGCTAAAAGAGCCACCATTGATTGGAGAAATTGGGTCTTCACAATCTAGGCCTCAACCTGGAAAGAACAATATTTAAAAAAATTGGAATTGTAGTCTTTCGTGGTATGGATAGAACACTTCGACCATATATTCTATGGCATTATAGTCAATAAAAGTTTTTTGACTGGTTCGAATTTAAGGGGAGAGAGAACTAGTGTAGAAGGGTCGTTGGAGCGACCCACAAGAAATAAAGTCCCTAGGCAAGAATTATATACTTTTGCCCGGAGTAAGAGTAACTGGGGAACCACCTATTACTGAGTTTCCATGGGAGTCGAGTTGAGTTGTAGTTGAGTTGAACTGACACTTCAACTCAACGACTTAACTCTATGCGTTTCCATTTCTGAGTTTTCAGTCGTGCAGTGACAGCTGAACGTATTAGGCAAAACGTTTCTTTTAACTTTGAAATTATATTTTACTATTTAATCGTGATAATGGACAGTAAAATTAAATTATTGTGCTCATTGTATAACAGAAATGTTACAAACATTACAGCAAGAAGGCAAAAACTATTACAATATTGACTGAGTGTCCTAAGATTAAAACATCAAACTAAAATGAAAATGAAATTAAGTGAAAATGTATTTTTTTTAGAAAATATATTAAATAATATGACATGTAGAGCGAGTCCACGATTATGGATGAAAAATCGAAGTAAAGAGTGGTGGCAAAGAATGTATAAATCCAGCGACACACAAGATTGGCTGGATAATTTTCGAGTAGATAAACAAACATTCCAGTATTTATGCAGAAGGTTGTCTACAAAACTAAAGCCGAAGGAAAATACTGTACGGGAACCATTATCCGTTGAACTGAAGGTGGCAATAACATTATACAAATTAGGATCATGTGCCGAGTACCGCGTTGTGGGGAACCTTTTCGGCGTTCACAAGACCTCCGTGCATCGTTCCGTTAAGCAGGTTTGCAATGCTATCATAGATATGCTATTGCCAGAGGAAATTAAAATGCCAAGCATGGATGAACTCCAAATTAAAATTGCAGATTTCGAGAAATTCTGCAAAATTCCGCAAATTTTTGGTGCCATTGATGGAACACATATTCCAATCACACCTCCCACTGAAGGCTATCGGGATTATATTAATAGAAAATGCTGGCCATCTTTAATTCTACAAGGAGTTGTGGACCAAAATTATCGGTAAGTGTGGAAAGCATTTGGTAACAGCAATAAACCATTCAATAATATTCTATCATTTTCAGATTTATCAGTATAGCAGTGAACCATCCTGGAAGTGCGCATGATGCTACGGTTCTTAAAGATTCTTATTTATATCGCAACATGACAACTTTTGAACGGGTAATCTCATATTCTATGCCATTCAAAGCATTTTGTAATGTATTGCAAATTTTTATAGCCATCAAAAATCATTAATGGAAAACAGGTGAAAGCTTTTTTAATTGGTGATCCAGCGTATCCTTTACTGGAGTGGCTGATAAAAGGGTACGTGTCACCACAAACACCCGAAGAAGAATCTTTCAACACATATTTAAGTAGAGGAAGAATATGTGTCGAAAATGCGTTTGGAAAATTAAAAAGCAGATGGAGAATACTTCAGAAACGCATGGACGTCGACATAAGTTTGGCGCCAAAAATCATTGCCGCATGTTGCGTGCTCCATAACTTAATTCAAAACCAAAAGGACGTGTTCCTGCCGCAATGGATTACGGAACTGGAAGAATCCAGTAAATCTTATCCACAACCAACTCGGGCAACGTCGCATGCAACAAATTCATCTGCAGCGGAAGTAAGAGAAGTTTTAAAAAATTACATGGCCCAAAATTTTGAGTTAAGGATAAACCAATTAAATTAGATAATACTTATACATTTATTTACCAAAAAAAAAACATTTTCAATGCATAATGCACCAATAGTTCATTTAACAAAAAAAAAAAAATAATAATAAAAACATTTCATGTAAAAAACACAACTTTCAATTAAATAAACTTCATGTACTAACTTAAAATCATGCAATATTTCATTTTATGTAAAAAAAACTAAATAATCTTTCAATTAAAAGAAATTCTTCAGTAATATTAGATAATACTTATTCATTTAATTAAAAACAAAAAACCTTTTCAATGGCACTCCAATAAATATAGTTCACTTAACTAAAAATAAATTAACCCTTAGCTGGCCCACCTCGATTTTGTAACGTAACTGGCCTATGGGGTGTCCACGCACCCCACGCGAAAAATCATTTCCATGGAAAATATGCAATATTGACCGTTAAAAAAATCAAGGGGGGGTCTTTGACAACCCTTTTTTATGTTACTAATAGTTGAGAGATATTTTTATTACTACGACAGAAAAAAATTAAAGGTGCGAAAAAACATGATAACACGACATTTTGCTTCAAAAAATCAAAACTCTCTATATTTTTTGATTGTGTGGACTCCCGCACCCGCGTAAAAGCAATGTAAATAGCTCCATCTAACACACAACCTTCAAGATAGTGTACTTCTGTGGTGCCGCATATATTATTTTCAAGATTTATATCATGAAAACGGTTTTTTTAGATCTGGGGTGTCCCTGCACCCCCAGGTCCAGTTAAGGGTTAAATACATTTCATGTAAAAACACAGCCTCTAATTAAATATACTTGAAGTTGGTATTAAAAAGTTGGTACTTCATTTTATATAAAAAAAAAGTAAAGATATCTTGAAATTAAAAATATTCTTCAGTTATATATTCTTCAACTAAAGACGTGTCTGGTGTTATACTAGATGGGTTGTTTTGTCTATTCAGAATAACCTCGAGGCCCTTGAGGAATTCTCTATTACTATCTTCTAGAATTTTTCTTGTATCCTGGTTGAATTTGTTTATGAGTTCCGACTCTTTTTGAAACAGTTCTAAATTTTCTTCTTTCATTGATTGTTTTTGCTTTTCAAAAAAGTAATCAATGCAATCTTTATTTACTTTAAATGCGTTTGCTCTTCTCTTGGTGTTTGTTTTACTTGGTGTATTTTCTGTAAAGATAATTTTATTTATTCCATACTTATATGTAGGTTAAAATTTTAATGTACCCTTTTCTGATTCGTGTGATACTTCTAGGAATTCCTCGTTGCCTGTCCCTGCATTCGCACCACCTGTTTATAGAAATGTTATTTAGTAATTTACAAAATCTTTTAAAAGTGCTTTTTTACCCACTTGAACCATTAATAATTGGATCTTCACTTGAGGTAAAATCCGAATCAACGCCTCCTTCAATTGTTGAAGTGGCCGGCCGTGTTCCTAGCAGCTCGTCCAGTTCATCATAGAACTGGCATGATTGTTTGGAATTCCCACTTATTTTATTGGCTTTTTTCGTAGCCGTAAATTGTTTTTTTAAATTTTTCCACTTATGTTCTATCGATGACGCACTTTTGTCCATAAAACCTTTTCTTTTAAATTCATTCTCTAGAAGTTTAAATATTTCTGTCTTCCTCCATCTTTTTCCGTCTATTAATTTTATAATAGATTTTTCTTTAAAAATACTTATCAAATACAACGTTTCTTCCGACGTCCAAGCGAGGCGCGACATTTTGACTTTTTGTACTTTTGCTAGTGTGCAGTTTTTAGTTGTATGTGTGAACTCAGTTCAACCTACCTGTTTTCGTTGAGTTGAGCAGAGTTGAAAATTTCTTAACGAAAACTCTTAACTGTGCCTGTTTCCATGACGTTTAACTCGGTTTCAACTCGGGTTGAACTCCCATGGAAACTCAGTATATGACGTCGTGTGGGTCCCAAGTCGAAGGTGTGAAAGGAGGAAGGACCTGCCGAATTGACGAGAATCGAGAAACCGAAGAAACTAGGCAAGTCCCCGCATTTTTTCAAACGGCACAGACAGCAGCGTGTATGTTGCGGGGACGTCTAGGGCTGAATATGAGAACCTACTCAACGTAAGAATAAATGACACAAATCAAAACACACACAAATACTTGAACGATCAATGGAATAATCTAGAAAGAACAATAAAGGGAACAACTGAAGATGCTCTAGGCGTCGTGCAACAAGGACGAAGGGTAGAGTGAACCCAGAGAAAAATGTTCAGAAAATGAATGCGGACGATGAGGATGACGGCACAGCAGCGCCTACCATAGGGCATCAGGGTCTGACAGCATACCTACAGAATTCATTAAGCAAAGGCAGATAGGAAACTATCCAAAAACTTAATGAAGTAACAGTGGAAATCCGGAGACAGAAATAAAGCTATGGTAAAGAAATTACTACATACATTTTTCAATGAACAAATAATTGTGAACTAATTAGATTTATTTCAAATGAAATAACTTTAAATTTCAGAATTGATACATGTACATAATATTCAAGTTCTTGGCAAAATTGATTGCTTTAGTCAATACTTGATAGAAGTTTCCTATATCGTGTCTCGTCTGTATCCTCCTCTACAACCGAAGCCGAAATCTCGAAAAAAGATCCAAAAGTGGATTAATATCAATGATATATGGGCAATTCTCCAGAACCTTTAACCTGAGCTAATTGGAAAAATGAAATTTCAAATTGATAGCACAACCGTGCCATGATATTTTTTGTGTTTCTTATTTCATAAATAAATGTTTTCTGATGTAGAACATTAAAAAATTCAATGCGCATATTTTTTTTATGACATGGTTATATTGACATGGTTACAATTTTGACATCAAATTTGACATGGTTACAATTTTGACATTCGCTAAAATTACTTTTTTTTAAGATTCATGAAACAACTTAAGCGAAGAAAACGTTACTTATGATTTAACTAGTTACAATAGGTCATAAGAAATTTTACGGGGATGAATTTAATGTAATATGAGCAAATTAATTGCGGTTACAACTTTGACATTTAAATGTAACCTACGTTCACGTTAGCCAGTTTTGCCCAAAAATCAACCAATTTCAACTTATTTTTGTCACAAAATGTATGCACATGTTCGTTAGTGTCTGAACAATAAGTGCGTTTAAAAAATTTTATGATAAAATGAGACAATTCGGAGTACTTCGACTTACCATGCGGGTTACAACTTTGACGTCAAAACCTAGGGACAAACTTCTGAGTTGTTTTTTGGAAAATATAGCGATTTGACACTGCACCGAACACAACTGCATTTTTCCTTAAGAGTTAAACTACAATTTTTCACTTTTCACTATTTGTGTCAACGCTTCCTATCACAAATATAAATAGTTTTTCATTCAGATTAGCGCTAAAGACAGGCCGAAAAGTGACAGGTAACGGAACATTTTTTCAAATTTCATTGCAAAATATCGTTTTAAATGACTTCGTACTTATACCTCATTGCTCATTAATAATTTCTTAACATTATCGATAGCTTCTTTTATTTTTAATCTTCCTACAAAAATTGTAATTCATAAAAATGTTGAAGCGACAAGCAGGTTAAAAGTTCCGGAGAATCGCCCATATGACGAACTAATCTAAAAACAAATTGGATAACGAACAATTTATTACCGCTTTGCCTCCTCTTCAAGAATTGATGCATTATTTAAATTATGAAGGCAATAAATTTTGTGGGCTCACTCTCTGACTCTCTCTCTCTCTCTCTGTTCTCCTGTATCTAAAATTCACAATCAACTTCATATAATCTCATTTAAACAAGGCACAAATTCATCGTTTAATTCGTAATCGTATTACGTCTAGCCTCGTCTCGAGCAGCTTCCTCGCAAATTGCTTCTAAATTTTTTATAAACCCCCGAAAAACTTTAGTGTGAAAATTGAGAAGAAAATTACACCCCCGCCCGTCGCCCTGAGCCTGGGCGCATCCGACATCTAATCTAGCAACCGTGGCGTGTGTACTCGACTCAAATGAAGCATAGAAGTTTCGTTATATTTCGGTACAAGGACTATATACAAGCTCAATTTGCTTCACATAATTCAATCAAATCTTGTCCAAGGGTAATAAATGATTCTCAAAAGCGATACAAAACAAAGTACGTTTATCTGACACACAAAAGGAGAAGCCCATAAATCAAGTTTGGCCTGGAAAACGAAAAAAAGGACATCGAACGCAGGATGAGGCGTGAGGGATGAGGCATGAGGCATAGATCCTCCTAGGTACAGCTGGCATCTAACTTCCACTCATGTATGTCAACTGGGTTGAGTTTTTTTCGTTGTTGCTGGTGTGTTATATTTCGTCCGTTTCGTACAACACAATTCGGACTTCACGCGTACTCATTTACTTGACAGAAAAGTTTTATACGAAAATAACTTACTCTCCTTGTTGTACGTGAAAGTTTTTATTATCTACACGTCCTTTGCTGTGCCGTGCTGTGTGTGCTATGATACGCAACTTTTGACCGTCCTTCTCTCTTGGGCCATTATATGTGGAAACTTTTCCAATCCGAATTAGTTTAGCCCAAGAAACTTTTCATGTGGCTAATTAATTCGCCCGAAGCTCAAGTAAATTAATTCCTGCTCCACTCCGGGTCTCGCTGCTGCTGCCTGCCACTAATAAAATACAGGACATAAAGATTGGCACTTTACAAAATAAAATTATTTATTTAATTTAATCGCTAACTCTGATATTAACATTAATTTGCGTCGTGTGTGTGTGTGTCTTTTTTGTTGTTTGTCTTAAGGAATTAGACTGTGCTGTACTATAATGCGTTGAGAGCTGAATTGACAAACAAACTTGAGAGACTGAAAACTTTGTTTTGTTTGTCAAGACTTTGCAAGTCAAGCCCCTTTCTTTTAGGAAGTTTGTCCTTATCATAAGGTTAATGGGGGACAAGAGCATGAGTTAAAAAAGTGCAAATATTGCTTTAAGAACTATGAAATAATGATATATGGAAACTGCAGCTTTAGTCGACCATCATATACTGATAGAATTTCTTGAACTACACCTATTACAAAGGAAATTAATATCATTTGAAAATTTCTACATACAAGGGTTAGGCTCTGGCAAGTGTTAGTAAAGACTACCGGGAAAAGTAGGGTTGCATTAGAGGCTCAAGCAAAGGCCCTTTGTATTGTCGACAATCTATGAATGGTACTATCGACCATATGAATGGTCGGGAGATGTGCCCTACACAAAAAGGGAAGCCAACTAGTATGTGGGAACTATAGAAGTATAAGTCTCCTCATCTCAGAGTACAACATAATGCACTCTATTTTATACGTAGAAGGCATAATAGGTAGTTATCAATATTGCTTTCGGCCAGGAAGGCTCACTACAAATCATTTCTTCTTCTTTCAGTGCTAAATAACTGGGTGGGATTTAGACTTCTGCATGACCTGCTTCCATGCTGCTCGGTCCATCGCCATTTGCCTCTAGTTTGTGACACTCAACCTCCGTATGTAGCGATATGGAATCGGTACTCGATTCTTTACTCATATGAGTATTTGGCTTTCGATTCTACTCATATCAGTACACGATACTTTTACCGATAGCGAGTACTTTTACTCATATTATTACTTCTATGGTACTAAGGCAGAAAAAGAAGAAGAAGATATGTCCGTATGAATCCCATATGAAGATATCGGGTTTTGCCTTAGCACCACAGACTTATCGGGTAGAATCGTGTACTGAGTATAATTTGCATTCAAGTCAAGCTTACTGCAAGTTTATATATTTTTCTGTTTTAAAGGGGGAGGGGGGTTTAGGGTCTGGAGGAAGTCTTTTCCCACATAGAAGTTTTTATGCTTCTCTGTTGACATATTGTGAATGACAAAGTTGGACTTCTTAACTCTTTCTTAACAACTGTACTGCAACAAACTGTCCCTCTCAAATGCAGGCGCACTAAACGTAATCCTTATTCAAGTTCATGGTTTACCATTGAAATTAAACGTCTGATCTCTGAAAGGGAATATTTGTATCAACGTTACCGCCGTCTCAAAACCACCGAAAGTCGACAGCAGTACATCGAGTCCGCAATTTGTTAATCACAAGATTAGAAGTGCCAAAAGACAGTTCTTTGAACAAAAATTAAACACCTCTCTCCCTTCTAAGCTGCTGTGGAAGAACTTACGATCGTTGGGTGTTTGTGGTAGAGATAGTGCACAAGTAGACCTCGATCCCTGTGTTCTTGGCCGTGGATGGGTTTAGTTTCAGGTGTGTAGATGAAAGCGAAACACACAGTGCCATTATGTCCATTAAATCCAATGCAACTGGAATCGATAACATCCCTTCTCATTTCGTTAAGACCATTGCTCCTCTAATCTTACCAGTCTTAACGCATATCTTTAATTCCTGTATATTCCAATCTACATTTCCATCGTTATGGAAAAAGGCTGTTATCACCCCTATTCCTAAAGTCCCTTGTCCTGTAGATGTGGGCGATTTACGCCCGATTAGCATCTTACCATTTCTGTCCAAAGCATTTGAGAAAATCTTATCTGTCCAATTGCAATCCTATCTTACCCATGAAAATCTATTGAATCCGTTGCAATCTGGGTTCAGGAAGTTCCATAGCTGTGAAACTGCGCTGCTAAAGGTCTTGACGGACTTACGTATAGCATGTGATAGGAATGAGTTGGGTATATTGATCCTTCTAGATTTCTCACGTGCTTTCAACACGGTTTGCCATAGCGTTCTCCTCAATAAATTGTCCTCCAATTTCGCCCTCTCGTCCTCTGCGACTCATCTTCTTGCCTCTTTCCTAATTAATAGATATCAATGCGTGAAATATAACAACGATTTTTCCTCCTTTATCTCTGTACCCTCGGGTGTTCCTCAAGGCTCTGTTCTTGGGCCACTGCTGTTCTGTCTATATGTTAATGATTTACCTAATTGTTTATCCTTTGCTCGTCACCATTGCTACGCGGACGACCTCCAATTATATAATTACTGTACTCCTAATGATATTGCTAGCCTTATTGAAGCCTTAAATAACGATTTGAAATCCTTATCCCTATGGTGTGATAATAACTTCTTGAAGTTAAACCCTAATAAATCATCTGTACTAATACTTAGCAGATCTCTTCTTGATACTTCCAGCATCCCCCCTCTAAAGCTAAACAATATTTCGCTGAAAATAGTCTCGCCTTATAAGAATCTTGGAGTATTGGTTAACTCTAACTTGTCCTGTTGTGATCATGTGTCGCTCACTCTGAAAAAAATCTATACTTGTTTGCGTCGCTTACGTCTCTATGGTAGCTTATTATCCCGTAACACTCGTCTTGCGCTAGTAAAATCCCTTATACTTCCCCATTTTCTATACGGATCTGCTGTTTATATATGGCTTGACTCCACATGTAAACATAGATTGAATGTTGCCTTCAATGATTGTTTAAGGTTCATTTTTCACCTTAATCGTTTTGCACATGTTTCTGGTCTTCGTCCTTCCTTGCTACCTTGCAACCTTCTCACATATCGTGAAGTGCATGGCCTATGTTTATTGCATAAAATCATTAATTCCTCTGCCCCTTCATATCTTGCTGATAGTCTTGTTCCTCTTCGTACTTGTCGTTCTATGCAATTTCGTATTCCTAGACACTATTCCCTGTTGGGTGGTCGTTCCTTCTTTGTACATACTGTTAGACTGTGGAATAGCCTCCCATTCCATCTGCAAAGTATCAGCTCCCTCGGCACTTTCAGGAGCGGAGTGATCGCGTACCTTGATACACGGAACGTATAAAATTGTATTTATTGCTTGCTTGCTGCTTATCATGGTTTTTCGTACATTCTTCTCAACTTTCATCTTCTCATCTTCAGACTCATTTCACCGGCTATGAATTATGTCTTAATTAAATTAAATTAAAATAAATTAACTGTGTCTAGTTCTAGTACTTCTATTTTATTTTTATTTTCTTTCTCTCTTCCCTTTTGTAAATTTAAATTTAATTTTTATTTTAAGTTTAATTTTGTTTTTAATTTTATCAATATTATTTTCCTGTGTTACAGTACGAAATAAGGTGTAAATCTTGTGTACTTTCTTTTTTGATTAAAAAAAATAAAACATATTCCCCAACGTGTAATCTAGCGGGATCCCTGTGCGAAATGGAGTGCTGCAATAGCCATCTTTGATCATTCCTGGAGATGTCACAGCGCTCTCGTTCCCATATCAGTCCTATATACTTCTTACAGGGATGTTACGAAGCTCCATAACCGTAACCGAAACTATCGAATATCCGAAATAAAAATCTATCCAAAACCGTAACCGAATCTGATATAAAAGTTTCGAATAATTTTGGTTAGGAGCGGAGTCTACATGAGACACGTTATGAAATGTTTTCCACCGGCCAAGCCGACACACTAACCGCAGTGATTGTAGGATCAAATGGTAACCTAGAAACAAAGTCAAATCATTATCTATTTTTATTTTCCTTTTACAATTCCTTAAAAATCTCAGGTCCGTAACTGAAACTATCTGAAACCATCGGATAATCCGAAATAATTTCATATTATACGGTATTTGAAACCGGAATAATATTATTCATTTATCCGTATTCATATCTAGATCCAAAATTTCATACCCATAACATTTCTGTACAATTTGAAAAGTATGTCATCATTAGAGGGCAGCATTCATTTTAATACACCCTCAAAAGCATTTTAGAAGCATCTTTTTTATAAAGAATATCCATGGAGGCCTGTGGATATGTGAATAAACTTCTCCGGTAACGAAAAGCTTTTGTTTTTGTTCATCTTTTTCAATTGCCCAACTTCTTAACGCAAATATGGTTTTGCGAAATAGGTCCCCTAACTAAGTATTAACCGCGTCCAAAGCTGCTTGACCTCCGTTTCGAACAAGAACCAATCTTTTGAGTATGCTAATGTAATTTTTTATGGTCGCCAATCGCCCTATCAAATTTCGGTAAACTCCAGAAATTTTCCTTTGGAGCATATTTAGCAGCGCTCAAAATTAGCTCTGCTGAGCAGCAGCGCTCCAAATTTTTCTCCATGTAACCGAATGTAAACGGGTCTTAATAGGTTTGAATTTATTTGCCATGTAAGCTACTTATTGCAATCTGTCCCAGCTCGAAATCGAATAATGCTTACCCTAAGGCAGTGGTTTCCAAACTTTATGATACTGCGGCCCCTGTTACATAAAAAAAACCCTTGGCCCCCCCTCAATAAAATATGTCAGTTTGCGTACTCTAGACCTTCGGTATTTCAACATTAAATAACTCCAACATTTTTTAGCCGATTTTGACAAATGAGCAAGATTTATTTAGCATATTCTCCACCATTTATTTCAAATCAGTTTTTGAATACAATGTTGGAGGTCATTTCCATTCGATACACAAAATGCGGCTATTTTCGGGCGTTAAAGCATCTACTTCGGATCGTATATTCGCTTTGAGTTCACCAATGGTCCACTTTTGCAAGAACTTCATCGTAGGGGCTGCGGTGTGGCAAGGTGCGCAGTCTTTTTGAAGAAAGGTTCGTTATACTTTTTTCACGCGTTTTCGGGCTCACGAAGTGCACCAGCACCGTGCGTCGTCGAGGGTTTCTCTAACTTTGAAGAAAAATGGTCCGATGATGGTTTTCGAGCACACTTCGATCCAAGCACTGCCTTTGGGCCTGTTTAGACGGTTCGCTTCCAGGAGCGTTCCTCACGGACTTTTTGGATGAGGGAATAAGTAGGGTGGCCGTGGCGCCTCTCATCATCCTCATTTCGCCCTTCATCTTCAAAGTTCGTGAGGAATTTCCCTGGAAGCGAACCGTCTAAACAGGCCCTTTCTCGTTGTGCAGTGGTGCTTCCTGAATGACGTGTGGGTTCTCTGTCGACAGTTTTGTGTATTTACTACGCCAGAGAGTGAAATGAGCTTCGTTCGTCATCACAATTTTGTCCCAAAAATATGGCTTTGCATCGATTATTCTTGCGTAGTCATTTCCATATTACAATCGACGGGGCTTTTCCGTTGGCAACAACCATTGAGTTGCATTTTGTTTGGGAAGAGATGAAGATCTTGCTTCAAAATCCTCCCACTCATGTTTAACTCCTGAGATCGACTCATTTGGATTATCGCCAACACTTTCTATTATCACTTCAACAACTTCATTGGAGTATCGCGCAGGCCGGCAAATTTTACCCTGGCGAGTGGCTACAGACCTGTATTCAAAGAAATTCTTCGCCAAACTACGTGTTCTGTTGTCTGAAGGCGCCTTTTTCGGAGTCGCGCCCCCAGTTTGGAAAACCCTGGGCTAGAGCGTTTTCAACATAACGGCGTTGTATCTTCTTTGCCATCAGTACATATAGGGGCTCCACTAGGTTCAATTCTCGGTCCTAGCCTTTTCTTCTTGCGCCCAATAGATCGCAGCTATTGTTTTCATCGGTGCGGACCCGCTTTTGGGGTACTCTTCAGTTTGCTGAAGAGAACCCTTGCCAAACTTAATTTGAGGTGCAGTAGAAAGGATACCAGCACACTTGTTGTCTTCATTACCGTGCATTGTGCCATGAATTATTACCAAAAATAGGTCAGGCGGATGACCAAACTTATAGGCTTTAGCTCGATGACGATGAACCTGCCCTTCATATTTTCTGTGAACGCCCCGCGATAGCCAGGAATATGGCTTCGTTATTCAAGCGAGCGGCTTCAGTATTTTTGGACCCAGTACCTCACCATAAGAAATGAAGAAAGAAGGAAAAGGGTAAACTCTCAAAATTCATTGAAATTTACGCCTTGTTCTCTGTCAAACGCATCCTAGCCAGTTAGTGTCAGTGAAACTGGCAGGATTTGATTTTGAACATTCAAATATCAAAGCTAAAGACAGCCACTTTGTGTAATTGTGGCAGCTTCTACTTTTATGTCTATCAATACTGTATTTGTACAAATTCTGTGCCCTCTGGAGCCAAGTTAGGATATCTACCAGCGAGAATCCTTTTATTTCCCGATTGAATCTATTTTTACCTAAATTCTATTTGTTTATATTGCGGGAAATCCGCGAACACATTTCTACCACAACCAAAAACTTTTAATCTCACGGCAAAAAGCCGTTTATCATATTTTGCGTCTCTAAAACGAGCAGCGAACGTACAGCCCAGAGTGTCCTTGCACAGCATTTCCATGTTTCTAGCATTAATCCCTCTCCACGTAGCTGGGCATACGTCCCAGGCATTTATCTGAATCCAATCTAATCCCTAAGGATACTTAAAGTGCGATAAATTCTCCCATTGTATCTGGTTTCCGTAGCTAGGCTTGTGTTTTGTCCTAGAGGCGAGCCCTAATGGGACGTGAAATTACTCAACATGCTCGGTCCGACTGCTACTGGTCAGCGTTTTGTTTTCCTATTTTTTCCCCTAATACTGCCCTCCGGCCACCCCCGTGTGCGATTTCCGGTGTCCTGGCCCCAGGGCAATAATGTTTGACATTCGATTACCACATTTATGGCTCTTTACCTAGTACATAGGTTTTGTTTTATAGGCCGTGGCCGGAACCAGCTCATAAAGTATTCAGGTTTCCGCGGCAGGCGGCATTGCCAGTGACAGAATTATATGAGGCGTTCATATGGCCCATTTGTACCATACACTGGAAGGAGTCCACATACTCCGCTCTGTAACTGGGGCCGCGCGCTATGGGCCATAATTACAATGATTAGGCCTTAAGGACGAACACTAAAAATATGAGATATTATCTCGTGCACACCAAGCCTAATGGCTCTACGGACATAATTTACTTACAACGTGACATTAAATGCCCAGCTTGTCCGCCCAGCTCAGCTGAATGCCATTGACGACGCCATCTCTCTGCCATGTAATTTATTGAGCGATATTAATTTCATACAGTCTTAATTAGTGCTCGATCGAGTTGATAGCGGCGCTGTGCTGGGGAAATTTTCAATGTCGTGAGTCAAAAACTAATTAAGAATTCGTTTGCCAAACTAATCTTCGGGCATTAAGTGTGCGGCAATAGTGGCTGACTGAAGGCAGTACCAGAACTTCTACAAGAAATATGCAAATTGCCATATTGTAGGGGTGGCGAAAATGGCTGTGCTCGCTCTGTAAATTGCTTAAACCAATGGCAAATACTAATGGGGCCCATCCACAGGCCAACTGGTTGCCCAAACTGAGTTGTGTAAAGAGTTGGTGTTTCGCAACAAACGCTTCAACTGAGTTGATACTTCAACTGTCAATTCAGTATTTTATAGGCAATTTTAACGTTAAATAAAATTGTAGAAAACCCGCGATTAAGTTTTATGATTATAAAAAATGGGTAGTAATGATTTTTTATATTAATTATAAATTTTTTAATTATTAATATAAATATTTGTATGTTTTTAAAATATAAATTAAATCCTAAACATAAATTATGAAAATAATTTAATATTATGTGAACTTTCATAATTTAAATTTAAAATTATGCAATACAATGAAAATATAAACTTGCAAAAAAATATAATTTTCGAATTCAGGCTTAATTAATGCAAGTATTGTAGTTTGCCAAACTGCAACATACACAGCGCGACTAGTTGCCCAAACTCTAGGCCCCGCCCCCATAAAATTAAAAGATTTTGATTTATCCCAACTGCAACCCCAACTGTCAAATCAGTTTGCCAACTGCCCCATACACACTGCGATTCAGTGCCAACACAACTCAGTTTGGGCAACCAGTTGGCCTGTGGATGGGCCCCATAAGTCTTGAGGGGATTTTGCTGAAAGAAAGCAAAGAAAGCGAAGCGAAATGGCGCTTATTTTTGTACATTTGAACACCGTTTTGCAGCTTCTTAACAAATGTAGAAAAGTTTTAGCGGCAATTAACCACGTTGTAACAACAAAACTGGCACTGTACAAAATTGCAAACTAACGACTAAAGAGACTTGGTTGCTTGCGGAAGTGTTTCGTTGTGAGGATTAAAATAATCGAAATTTATCCTTACAATACTTATGTTCTCGTTTAAAACTTTAAAAAGTTTTTAACTCCCCAAAGACAAATTTGGACATATAGGCCGATAGAAGGTTCAATAACACCTTTTTGAAATGTGGTTCTATAAATAGTTCACCTAGTTCCAGTACTCCAATTGTTCTCACCAAATTACATCGGCAACTTTAATTTAACTGTAGTATGGGCTGGGTAGCTCCGCCGTCGTGTGGTCCCTAGTTAAGAGGTGAACGGAGGAGGGTGGTCGACCTGCAATTGACTAGAATAAAAAAAAAACGAACAAAATCGGCAAGAAACCAAATGGATACATGAACTTGCTATTCACGAAATAATGCTACTACATCCGGGGCTGCCGATGCGTGATGACCAGGGATGCTAGTGAGAAGTGGGTTACTGGCCGAACACACAAATTAGTCACACCGAAAATGGAAATTCAGTTCGCCGCGTGGAATGTACGAACAGAACATCACGTCGGTCAAAAGGAAATCATAGCAATGGAACTGTTGAAATGCAAAATATCAGTTGCTGCGCTATCGGAACTACGACTTTTCGGATCTGGGACATTGACGATCGTCCCTCAAAAATCGGCGAAACGATAACGCTTTACTATTCCGGTGGTAAGAGACGAGAGGCTGGCGTCACGTTTATGATCGATCGACGGGCAGCAGCGTTATCGCATTCCAACCGATATCCGAGAGTTATAACTATCGGTGGAACAATCAAGACCCATATCGTCTCCGTTTATGCTCCAACCGAGACCAGCCCGGATGCGAACAAAGACGAATTTAAGGATCAGTTTCAACAGACGCTGGATATGATACCTCGAACCGAATTATTAATACTCGCGGGAGACTTCAATGCACATTCAGGAGCAGATCGAATCGGCTGGGAAGGAACGAACGATGGCCAAATTCGGACACGGAGTAATTAACGACAATGGCTTACGCCTGATTTTATTCGCAGCGTCAAACAACTTGATCGTCCGCAATCCACTCAAACATCAACTCACTTGGCGAACATCAACATCTTTAGTGAGGTGCGTAAATAGACGCAGCCATGTATCTCGGACAGCTGTCTGGACCTCGTCGATCAACGGAAACAAATGAAACACGTCGATTTTGAGAAATACCAACGATTGAACAAAGAAGTTCGTCAGAAAATGAAATCGGAACAAGAAGCGCACTGGAATAAAGTTGCAGTCGACATAGAAGAACGCACGAGTAACGGACGCTGCACCAGACAATCCGGCGGTTAGTCGGCAAAACAACATCAACAAACAACAAATTCAAAAATTGGAAGGAACTTTCGTGACTTCCCCCCATGGGCGCTTGCAGCGGTGGAGAGAAGTATTCCAGCAGCTGTACAACCACGATCCGCCAAAAGGTCCAGCACCCGAACCGCCGATTATCGAACAGCCGACGAATCAATTTCTTGATACCGAACCGACAATTATCGAGGTTAAGACGGCTGAAAAATGGAAAAGCGCCGGGAATAGACCAAGTAACCGCCGAGATGATCAAAGCCGGAGGTGATGTCTTATCACAACGACTTCATGTTCTCATAACACACATATGGCATTCGGGTGGTGTCCCGTCGGTGTGGGAGAAAGCGATCGTAGTACCAATCTTGAAGAAAGGCGGCAGACGGGAATGCAAGAATTAAGGCGGTATTAGCCTTCTTTCGATCGTCGGCATAGTATTTACGAATATCGAGGCTCCAGAAACATAGAGAGCGCAAACGAGCCGAAAAGATCAAGCTGGATGTAGACCACATCGAGAATGCATTGATCAAATATTCGCACTCCACCAGCAAATGGAAGAAAGAATTCGTTGCAGCAAACGAACTGTCGACGTTTTCATCTTTTTCAAATCCGCTTTCGATTGCATCGATTGGAACAGGTTGTGGAGAGCCTTTTAAAGCAAACACGTGCCATTGAAAATCATTAAACTTCTCCAAGCGTCGTCGTACGATGGCTCAACCAGTAGCGTTCGTATTCGAAGCAACTTATCCAAGAAGTTCCTGATTCAAACAGGTGTCCTCTACAGGGAGACGTCACTTCGACACTTCTCTTCAAAGTTGTGATCGACGCGATTATGGGTGAAGCATTCGATGGACGACTCGGAGTTCGATACGACGACAACAACTTCGTAACACATGGACGTATGCCGAAACAACGGACATCTTATACATTTCCCGCATCGCTCAATCATACGGGTTAAAAATCAATGCGGAAAAGACCAAAGTGCTCACAACGGACGGATCGAGGGCCAGTGTTCTTCTCGATGGAACCCAAATCGAACAGGTTCCGTTAGCCAAATTTTTAGGATCATTGGTTGAAGCAACAAAAGTGGCATCGACGGCCGACGTTCACAGCCCCATCGGCCAGGCAATAGCAACATTCGATTCGCTCAACTGCTACATGGAACCCACACGCTGCATGAGGCATTCGTTCTTTAAATGCTAGTAGTTGAGCTATCGTAATATTTCTTAGTCTAGTACGCATGCAGACGGTAATAGCCCTCTTAGAGGCTGGTGACCAACTAATGAAGCTGGACTAGCTACGCCAATGCCACTCCTACGGCTTTCGGTTTCGTTTCTGTCAGAATATAAGAGAGACCACCGTTTGGGCTGATATGTTCACCTGCATGTATGTCGCAAAGGATGTCGTGGTGTTGTCCATGCGAATCCGAGGCAGTATTTGCCGATTCGTAGAAAGGCTGTTTTTATTGCGACGGGTTTCTAACCCTCCGCCCAATTGCTTTAAAACTCTGTTTTCTGGCGCAGAGAGCTTGCCATTCGACCGTCTCCCATTTAGCTCCTTCCAATGAAAAACCTCATCCTCAACGGGCTACACGCGGAAGTGGTATAGGACTTACTAGCAAAACTGTTTAAAGATTATTATCTCATTTTAGTTAGATCCTTTGTGACAATATTCCCAGCTGCATGAGGTAGATTAGCCGCACTCCTCAAAATTTCCCATACATATCCTTAAACAATGTTACGCCATTCACGTTGTCAGCAGCAAAGTGCTTGTCAGAAGAAAAGCAGAGCTTTTATCAAATAATATTTTCACATAAAATACTTTAAAAAAAAAAGAAAAATAATTCCATTTTACTCTAATGAAATTCTTTTTCCCAATTAGAGTGAAAAAGTAATTCCCGACCATAGACGAGATGTGAAGACAGCATGACGGGAAATTTAAATTGTAATTTGCCTGCTCTGTCGCAGCCAGGAAATCTCTTATCCTTGTTCCTTTTGCCAAGAGTTAACCCAGTTGTGAATTTCTCATTGTTTTCTCATTGTTGTACAGCGGAGTATATAAAATCCGAACTGCGGTATGTTTTCACACGTAGTTCTCCTTTTTTTGGAGTGGGGGTTTAGATGTGTTTTTTCCGCTGTTATGTGAAACCTATCTAGCCTCAGGACTGGCAGGATTATTCGTTTCCTGCTTTTATTCTCCTTGCACTTCATGAACCTAAATAGTAATTTGTATGCCGATTGCCTTTCCAAATGTGACATACAAACACATTTTCGATTCTTTAGAGTTTGAGGTTATATTTTTGGATGTTTGTGTACTCCAAAAAAAATCGATGAAATTTACAAAAAAAAAGGAAAGAAAATTCCATCACCTTAAGAAATTGAGTTGAAGAACTTTTTTTTCTACACAGGATTACGGCGAAAAATAAAAAATCGTTACTTTAAGCTCTTCACCATTTTACATAAATTCCTTTAGACTCGACTCCTTTTTACCCTCAACTTAGCCGCTTAACACTCACATTATGTTGGCTCTGCAAAAGTTGAAATCTCTCTTTGCTAGAAATAAACGTGTTACAGTACGTTGCCTTCGCTGCCAAAGAATGCACTAGGAGGAAAATGTTGATTTAATTAAAGCCCAGGGAAAATCTCTGGTTTCCACCATTCTTGGCACCAGTTCCAACGGGAAAGCAGCACCCTGCACCAACCATCGTCTAATAATAGAGAGGCAGGCAAAAATATTTAATCCGGGTCATAATCAAAGGCCCTAAGTCTACATTTCAAGAACCTTTCAGGAAAACGGGAAAGGAATAAATAAAAGGGACTTCGGCGATAACACTAAATGCCTGAAAGCTTCCAGCTGAAGAATTACTACCTAGCATGCAACATGATTAAGCATAATCAGATAGGGCGGCGATCCCAGTCACTTGCTTGCGGCCATTGTATGCAATTTTGAATTTTTGCACGATCGTAAATTTTGACTAAAGAATGGAAAACTAACGAGAGAGCGAAAAAAAACAAGTGAAACTATTAATAAACATCACCGGAAAATGAAACCAGATATCGTGCCTGTCGCTATTAATAACAACTCATTCTTAACCTGCCAGAGTTTGTGAGTGTGGTCTACAATGCTTAGGTTTTGCGAAAGCAGTAATTCTTTCTTGACTTTTATACCCTTTCTGAGTATGATGTTAACGATAAAGCTCCAGTTCATCATAATCTATGGGCTTCCCAGAACTATAAGGCAGTAATCAATCCAAAAATTGTAATTCCCTAGCACAATTTGCCCAGGTTTTGACCCGAACCTAGTCTAGGAACTGCATTTACCCTTTAGTATTACACATCGGCGTCTAAAGGCCCCCATACACGGTCAAATTGGATGTACATCGAAAGGCTGATGTACAACCAAAACTATCGATTGTAGGCCGGTCGGCCGATCAAAACTCATTGCGCTTTTGGGTTTGATGAAATTCTGGATGTACATCCAATTTGACCGTGTATGGCAGCCTTAATATAGAGTTAAGCGCAACCGGATGAGAGTTTCTCGGGTATGTCGTTTCCAACCTTTCATTTCCAATACCCTACTACAGCCTTCAATTCGTGACGCTGTTAACTCTGGCCCTTCTTCCTCTTCAGCAATTTCTTTACTGACAGCTCTAAGCTCGAGGGTCAAGTGGGAAGAGAAGTCTTCTCACCGGAACTTGGGATTTAAGTCTCCCCATCACTTCAATGTATACCAAGCGGAGGTTTTAGCCATACATGAGGCTGTTCTGCAAATTAACCAGCAAGGCGACAGGAACCGAACTGTCTACACTGGGGGCCTCGAGAGGCAAGGGAGTAAGGCGTCTGTCTACCATCACAGAGGTCCCGGGTTCGAATCCCGGCAGACCCACGGTATTTCGCCTTTTCCACTTTCCCATCTACATAACTTTCCTTCTTTCTTCTTTCCTCAAAAAAAAAAAAAAAAACTCCAGAACTATCTCTGAATGCCGTAGATCTCCTAACGAGATGTCTCAGCAGCGCAGGACCCTCCTCATATGGGTGCTTGGCCACCGAAATATAAAGGGAAACTGTAAAGCTGACGGGCTGGCAAGGAAAGGCACGCCCGCTACTCTCTTTCCTGGAAAGGAAAGGCTTGGTATTCCTTGGTCCACTTTTAAACGTCGATGCAAACAGCACACAATGCAACTAGCAGAGAAGCATTGAAAAGATCTTAACAAATGCACCTTGGACAAAATGACTTGGCCCTCCTACCATCGCAGGCGGACCACTTCACTGCTGAGCACCGGAACACGAGACCTGGGAGTGCTGACTGAACACTGTATGATAGGAGCGTGTGCAGCCCCTTAGGTCTCGAAAACTACGATTTCTGCAGAAGCTGTAAGAATGTAGACGTGGAGGAAAGTGTAAAAGACCTTCTCTGTTGCTGCCTAGCCCTAAGCAGAAGGAGACTTACCACTTTGGGCGAACACCAGCCCGTGGTTTGGGATCCCGCAACTAAAAAGATTCATTACTCCTCAAGATGGTTTAGCGAAGAAACGACCCCTTAACATCGGGTTAAAGTGGCATCATTATGGAATCACAATGAGCCTATCCACCAGCAACTCATCCATATGTAAAATAACCTAACCTAACCTAACCTAACTCTGGCAACCCCAAGCGCAAAGATACAGAACGAATGCAGTAGGTGAGACGGAATTCAAACTTCTAAAGGTATAAACAGATTGGCACGACGTGGGTTGCGGAGGCGGTGACGGTGTCTGACATTGACAGGCGGCGAGGAGAAATTAAATGTACGGCAGGCGACCGCTGTGCCCCGCGCCACGGCAATCTGTTTGTGCCTTCTTCTTCTTCTTTGATCCATTAGCTGTCGGTCCAAGCCGATCGGATTGCTGAATTCTCCAGTCTGCGGGACAGTCTCGCCATGTCCAAACCACCTTAATCGACGTTTTTGCCTACCTTAAGCCTACCAAAGAAGAGAGGAGTCCAAGGAAGGGCGTGGGTCTTTAGCCCGCTGCCAGTACTTCGTATTATTGCAAACGAAGTGGCGCAAGTCTACAAAAGCCCGATTCTATTGAGTTATACCAAACCTTACTATCAATCGACCAGCATATCTAACGACTAACGCCATAAGGAATGCTCCATGTGGCCGCAAGAGTCTACCCAACCTCGAGTGGAAAAAGGAAGCTTACAAATTTTAGAATTTCGGCGTGAGTAACAACTGCTGTGCTGTCCCGATTAAAAATGAAATTCGCCCGCAGCTAGCACGCAGCTAGCATGCACTAGCCCGCACGGCGCCCGCAGCTAGCATGCACGCCTGAAGACTAGCCCGCAGCTAGCATGCAGCTGGTACGCACGAATATTATAAATCACGAGTAAAAATGAAATTCGCCCGCAGCTAGCACGCAGCTGGCATGCACTAGCCCGCACGGCGCCCGCAGCTAGCATGCACGCCTGAGTGAAAATAACACTAGCCCGCAGCTAGCATGCAGCTGGTACGCACGAAACTCAAATTTAAAATGAAAGAAAAAATTTTTTTTCCTAGAATAAAAATTCCACGCCTCTTAAAAAAGATGGAGAAGAGTATTATATATGTATGTAAAGTCGTCATCAGGCACATTTTGAGATTTTCGTGCGTGTGGCGGGAGAGTGGATACCTGTGGCGGGAGAGTGCATCCCTCAAGCGAACAAATTTTTAGATTTTCGTGCCAGTGGCGGGAGCGTGTATCCCTGTGGCGGGAGCGTGCGTGCCTGTGGCGGGAGAGTACGTACTTTTGTGGCGTGCCTGTTTGTTCGCTATGCGTGCTAGCTGCGGGCGCGTGCGTGCTAGTAAGGAAATTAACCATGAAATTATTTTTAATCGGGGTCGAAAGCTTTATATTTTTAAACGCTAGTGTCATTTTACCAAGCGGTCTCCCAACTGAGTACTAATCACGTCCAATGATGCTTGACTTCCGCAATTGAAATTTTATGGTCACCAACATAATTGTGTGGAATGTAAAACAGAGTAACAACAAAAACTTCAGCTTTGTGTGAGTAAAATTAAAGCTTAAGGATATTTCTTTAAAACTTTTTCAAATGCTTTCGCAATACTTAAGGTTTGGCTCATAGGGCCCTTATGGGAAACTGATACCTCACCTATGATTACTACTAAGTTTTAGAAAGTTACGTAGCCATTTTTTTATTTATTTTTATAAAAGGCTTCTAAAAAATTAAATTTAACTACCTTAAACTGCCAAAAAACATCCACTAAATTTTCTTGACCTGAAATGCAACAAGATCACTAAATTGAAGCATTCATCAACTCTGTATTGAGTGTATGTCTTGGACACATCCTTCAATCCTTCGTCTAGTCTACAGTTTTCAATTAAGCCTTTATACACTCACATATTAAACAAGGACGAAGAATAAAGTTTTCACCCAAGTGGAAATTCTTATCCCAGAATCAGCATAGCATATTTACCCGCACACGAATGCATGTTGCTTGTTTGCTGGCAAAGTTCAAGGCAAACTTCAAATATTGGATAGGCAAATGCCGAGAAACTTCTGTGAACGACGTTATTGCTATTTTCTGGCGGGCATTTTTTAGTTAAATTTTGAGATAAACATAATTAAATTTCCGTAGTGCAATTTGTAACAAACGTAATTTAGGACTAGACTCGTAAATATGTCAACAGTTCTTGACTTCTACGCATGTAACTCACATACGTATATGTAGCTTAAACAAATTTCTTCGAATCCTAATAACCTTAAAGCCTCCTCATCATCATTTGACGCTATCTGTGAACGTATTTTCGAATTCTTATTTTTTCAATTAGATAAATTGCCTGAATTACTCGAATAGCAACAGTGTTTCTGGTAAAGATGCCGAGATCTTTGCTCAGATCAACAACCTTCACCAAATGGTGTAGAATATAGAATAGTAGTGTCCATTAACTCCACTGCCGGCAGTAAAATCTTTTGGACTTTGATAGCCTCTGTCATTCATTTACAGAGAGGAGATGCTAAGGGAAAGCAAATACTAAGTTAAATGCCTAGTTGCATCTCTGTTCGCCTAAAATGCTTCCTTACACAATGCTGCCATAGTACCCGCAAACGTCGAGTGTTCCGCTCAATCAATGGATAGAGTTTTTATCAAAACGAATGAAGTATATACATGTCTCGAAGGGCTGGACTGGATACTATTCCTATTCTGGTTTTTACAAATGTGCCTCACCCAAATGCTTGCCCACCGACTGAACCTCTGCATAAACCCTACGCACTCCGATTTCTCCAGAGTTTATTCTGACTCTTGGAAACTGGCTAATGTTCAGCCTATTCCGAAAAATTGTGACTCTAGCGAGACCTCTTATAAGAGTGCATATAAGGTAGTGGTTTCTCGATAAAGGGTAAGCGGTCCCATCGATTACGTGCCCCGTAATGTTGCAAAACATCTGACCCTGTTCTCACAGAACGGCAACACGGACAGCCTGGCTGCAGTACACGTGGTGACGCAGGCATATCAGAGGTAGTGGGGAAGACGCGAAGAGGATTGCAGTTGGAAAAGCCCCTGGAGTGGACGGTATACTGAACAGAGCAGTGAAACTGGCAGCCAGTTTGGCACCATGTAGGTTCACCCGAGTATTCACAGCCTGCCTGAGTGTTTTCTGAGCAATAGAAGCCTCAGCTCATCCCGAAGCCGGGTAAGCCTTCAGGGGACCCGTCGGCCTACAGACCGATATGCCTCCTAAATACTACGGGCAAGCTTTTCGAAAGATATATAGAAGATTACTCCCAAGCATCGTAAGAGAAGGCGGCTTTTTGGAAGGGCAAGCACGAGCCGATAGAAGTATAGACTAATACCAAATGTGGAGAGGTGGGTTATGAACATGAGCTACTACTTCACATAGTTCTTGAGCGGGGATTGAGGTTATAGGGCATACCTTCACTGCTACAGGTAGGCCGATTCTTCGCTCTGCCCAGAATGCCAAGACGATAAAGAAGACGAGGAAAATATCCTCTTTAAATGTCTGAGGTTCGCGTGGCACAGGGCTACTTCGAAGCAGTCGCTGAGGTGCTGCTAACACCTGAGAACACTCTGGACCAAATGATAAGGTCGGCGGATATGTGGAAAATAATGAAAGTGGTGCTAAAGGCCATCTAAAAGATGCTTAAGCTTTTCGAAGCCCGAAGAAATGCAAGTAGAAATAGCTGGTAGGTAGCTTGGTGGCTAGACTGTTGCGGCTCTTCTGAGCACCCTTGAGAGTTCCCCTTTTTAAGGGTGATGGAAATGATGCTTACGGCTCGTATCGGTCTGGATTGGAACATCATGAAAAAGGGTGGGTGAGTTTAGTCAGTAGGAATCTGACACTGGGTGCCCATCCCCAGCGGTGTCTCCTGTCGTAGTCATGGCCTTAGACAGGCGGTCGCATATATTCCCCGATTTCATCCTAACGAAGATACTAATCTTATAAAAAATGCCCTAAAAAAGGTTTCATCCTAGCGAGAATATGAGCTTCATCAGAATTTCCTCTTCCTAAAAAGCTTTTGTCCTCCCAAATGCACGAACCTTATTAAAATTTCCCATACTCAAAAGCTTTCACCTTAGTTAAGACACGAGCCTTAGTCGTAATGGCTGATGTTGCGAAATTCTGGGCGGGGAAGCCAGAAGTATGTATGTACTGTACATACATACACACTGAGCACGCATATATAGAAAGTGAGCCAGAACCTCTCTTGCTTTGCTACTGGGATTATTCCCAATATGAAAAAGATTAAAGAATTAAGAAATTACGCGAGAAAACATTTTTTGTCATTCGAGTGTCATTCTGCAATGTCTAGTAGTAAGCTACGTTAGAAAGCTAGAAGAAGATATTTTCCTCTTTGTACAATTACTTCGAGTTAAAGGCAAAGATATAACTTCTTGTAATATAAAACAAAAATCAATAATTCTAACAAAACAATTTTAAGGAAATTCAATTCACTAGCAAACTATAAAATAAAGAAGACTCTTCCCAACCAGGTTAGTATCGCTTCATTGTTTTTTTTACTTTAAAATATCGCAAAATATTGTTAACTAAGTAATGAGAAATCTTTTCAAAGTCTTAACTAGATTCTCTGAGCTCATCAAAGTTTTTATTATTATTATTTATTATTTGTTTATTTTAAAAAATCATGTACAAAGATTCAAATCTTATAAATTAGTACATTAATTAACAAATTGGATATAACAAGCTTAAAAACACAATATAAAAAGAAAAAACTTAAAAAAATAATATTAAAAAAAAAAAAAAAAAAATAACTTAAAAATAACAAGAAATAAGATAAACAAAATAAATAAAGCAAGAAATAAAATTAAAGGGGAAAAAAAAAGAAATAAAAAGAAAGAAAAAAAAAGAATTGGTAAAGTACAAAAACAGAAAGAAAATAAAACAGGAAATAAAATAAAAAATAAAAAAAAGTAAAAATAAGAACAAAATAGTTGTATATTCATGCTCTAATCCGCCCTATTTAAAATAAATTCAAAAAGTTGCTTCTTAAAAATGCCCAATGAATCGATGCGTTGTAAATTAACAGGGAGAGAGTTCCAAAGTTGAGCTACGAAGACAAAGAAAGAACGCTGGCCAATTAACGTGCGAAATTGAGGAATTATTAAATTATTATTTCTGAGGGATTGCGAAAGCTGCACAAACTGCTTGAGGTATGCAGGTTTACGGTCATGAAGGATATCGTGAAACAGTCGCAGAAGCCTAAACTCACGATATTCATTTAGAGAGCAGCCCAAAACTGTGTTCGTGAAGGGTGAAATGTGGTCGAAACGGCGTAACTTATAAACAAAACGTACACAATCGTTAAACGCTACTTCAAGTTTACGGGCGCAAGAAGAATCGAGTGAGGGAAAGATGGAAAGGCCATGCATTAGAAGAGGTAGTATTAGGGCTTTAAGCAGATTCATACGTACAGACCTCTTTAGCAAGCCACAATGGTAACGAAGTCTTGACAGGAGTCCATAGGTTTTACCAACAATAAAACTAATGTGATCGCAGCAGGTCATGCTGCTATTCAGTACCACCCCAAGATTTCTTGCTTTATCAACGCAAACAAGAGGAACCGAGTTTAACGCGATAGCGGAGAGGTCAGGACGAACAGTAGCGGAGTGAGAGAAAAAAATACACTGGGACTTCGAAGGATTTAGCTGCAGTAAATTTAATGTCGACCAGTAGGATACATGACGCAAGTCAGCAGCAAGCTTCTCCACACATAAATGTATTTGATCTTTTGGGGCTGGGAGATAAAGCTGCACATCGTCTGCATACATATGAATCTTAGAATATTTTACTACTAAGGGAAGGTCGTTAATAAAAATACTGAATAATAGAGGTCCAAGAATGGAGCCTTGAGGGACTCCAGCGTGAAGAAAGGCACTTGAGGAACAAGAGCCACCTAGTTTAACCTTTTGAGAGCGGTTAGATAAGAAACTTTGCAAAAGTTTAAGTGCAGAAAGAGAAAAATGTGCTTGTGACGCCAGTTTTCGCAGGAGCAGGTCGTGATTGACGCTATCAAAAGCTTTTGAGAAGTCAAGCAACAATAAACAACAGATATTACGTTCGTCAAGGGAGTTGCGTATATCTGTAGTGACTTTAAGCAGCGCAGTTTCACAGCTGTGGTGTTTTCGAAAGCCAGATTGCCATGTATTTATAAGTTTGAGACGCTCACAATACGCTGTTATTTGCGTGGCTATTAGCTTTTCAAGGACCTTTGCCAGAAATGGAAGAATACTGATAGGCCGAAAATCAGAGGGACTGGTAGGAGAAGGGCACTTGGGAATGGGTATGATTAAGGCATGCTTCCAAGTCGAAGGAAACTTCGATACAGTGAGGCAGGAGTTAAAAATGTGAGTTAAAGTAGGCAATAGACGAGGTAGAAGCATTTTTAGGAATCTAGGCGAAATGTAATCGCTACCAGTCGCATTTGATTTGATTGATTTCAGAGCAGTGATTACTTCGAGGTAGTCAACGCAACGAAAGCAGAAGCCATCGGAAGAAGCTGTAAAAGAGGTATTAGCCTGGTCCACAATTTGGTTAGATATAAAAAACCGATTAAGGGTGTCAGGACAGATGTTGTGCGCCACAGATTCATTCTTAGAATGAACACCCAATTGCCGCAAATTGTTCCAGACTGTTTTTAAAGGAAGAGAGGGGTCCAATTTACGAGCGTAGAAATTTCGTTTGGCTTCCTTGATTTTTGCGACAACTAAATTTCTTATGCGTTTAAAGGATCTTTTAGCAGCTTCACTTTTCACTTTAAGAAACCAATGGTAAAGAAACTCCCTTTCAACTATGAGCGATTTAATTTCCGCAGTAAACCACGGTTTAGATTTTGCTGGAATAGTTTTGCTTCTCAGAGGAACAAATTCCTCATAGAGATCATGAAATAACCTATTAAATTCGGAAATTTTTTCATCGACGTCAGTCATAGTGAAGATGTTAGACCATGGTAGACAATCACACCTATGAATGAGACGTGTTTGATCAATATTAGAGAAATCCCGATAAGTACGGATAGTAGTAGGTGGAGGATCAACATTAAAACTATGACATATGAACAAAATATCATGATCCAGATAACTGGGAGGAGAGATTTGGTTTTGAAATAAAACAGCGTTAATATCATTGGTTAGAAATACGTCGAGCAAGGAAGGTGACCTACATTTAAAGTGTGTGGGAAGGACATTAACAACATTCAAACCGAGAGAATTCATCATAAATAAAAATGAGTTTTGTAGGGTAGACTTGTTTAATAGATTAACGTTAAAGTCCCCACCGACCAAAATATTCTTATACACACTGGATAGGCGCTCAAGAGTATCGCTAAGTTCTTTAGCGTTATCGAGGTTAAACTTGCCAGGCGGTGAGTACACACAGACAAGAAGAAGTTTGTCAATATTTGAAGAAATTTCCACGCAGATAAATTCGATTCCCGGCAGTTTAGAAAAACCAACGATTTTAGAATTTAAATATTCACGCACATAAATTGCAACACCCCCACCAACACGACCTTGTCGATCATTGCGGAGTAATTTGTATCCATCAATAGATACAATGGAGGAAGGAATGGAATCGTTGAGCCAACTTTCACAAATAAATAAAGCCTGAACCCCAGAATTAATAAATGTTTCATTTAACTCACTTATTTTAGGACGAATACTTCGCGAATTAAGCATGCAGGTGTTGAAACCTTTGTGCAGCGAACTAAGGATTTTGACAAGCGTTCTCACCCGGTCTTCGCAGCTAAGACTATGTGACATATAAGAGAATAAGGAGCTCGACCCATGAGCACTGCCAAGAAGCGAAAGCAGATTGAGAAAAGAGGAGGAAAATAAAGAGCACAGCTAAAGCATGAATACTAACTGAAAAGAAAGAAATCATTATAGTTACAGAAAAGAAAATATATACAATATATAACAATAAATAAAATAAATAGAAATAATATAAAATAAAATAGAAATAATTAATATAAAATAAAACAAAAATAGATAAAAATTTAGAGAAATAAATGCAAATAAATTCAAAACTAAAAACAAAAATATCATTAAACGCTTATAGAGAGTGACTCCAGAGCTTCCACCGACGGGCATTGCAATTGGGAGACGTCTCGTATTACAACAAAGCGCTCCTCTTGCTTCCTTTTAACACGCACCAGGCCATCCCTAGTGGAGACGGAATATACCAATCCCAGCTTTCGTAAATTTAAGGCCTCCCGCAATAAATTGCTGTTGGTAGGTGAAAGGCTCTCATTTACATAAACTGGGGTATCGGCAGAGAAACCACCCAGCTCACAAAGCATGAATCTTTGCTTCCGATTTACCTTTAAAGCCTGCAAGAACGCCTTCGCTTCACGCTGTCCAGAGAATTTCACAATTATGGGCCCACTCCTTTTGCGCATGCCAGATCCCAGCCGAAAAGCATCAGTGTAGGGTGAGAGTTGATGTTTGACCATTGACGCCAGTTCAGCGACGATCCTCTGTGGTGAATCATCGGGTTTAACAGGGATACCCCGAATGATCACGTCACTCAGTCTTTGGACGCGCCGCATATCATCCAGCTTTCGTGCGTTTGTTTTCAGATAATTTCCTGCCTTCGGAGCCAATCACTTGTTGGAGCTTGTTGTTGTTGTTGCTGTTGCTTTTTATATCCTAAACTGGATTATCAGAATTCGCAAAGTTTCCACGTTTATCTTTTGCTCAGATAAAGATTCTTTTGTACGTGTTATTATTCAATTTTAAAATTCGTAAGGATTCACTTAGTTAATTTGTAGTTTTTTTTGTAGTACTGAACGAACGAATGGGACATATGGGCGTTCGTTCTTTCTATTAATAATACCAGGGCGGATCCAGAAACAATTCTTGGGGGGGGGGGGGGAATCAAATTTTACTTGGATGTTGTATGAGTTGATTTTTTTAAAAACCGCCTGAGCCACAACAGTAGAGGTTAGCTATAGATACCGGAGTGATATGCCCAGGCCCACTACAAAAGGGGGTCAGAGAGGTCCCAGAGAATAGGTTGAGTACTAATAGCTTAAGGGCCCGTAACTAGCTTGAAACCCAAAAAGCCAAAATCCGCTTATCCTTGTGTTCTAATTGTTAAGCAAAAGTAGTCTAAAACCTCAAACGCAAGCACGCTACAATAGTTATGTTTGTGTATAGGTATTCTTCTAATCTTCACATTTATATAGTAGACCCTATTTTTCTTTTTTCCATTTCCGCAAATTCGTCGATGACATCATCATAGTCTATATTTTCTGCCAGTTCTATTGATAATAATATCACGCAATGATTTAAACGTGACTCATACATGATCTTAGATCATTTTTTATTATTTTTAATTTTTGTTAACCTTTTTGCAATTGCCTTTTCGGCCTTCTTAACGTGAGTGTCGACAGCAGTTTTACCGAGCGGTCCCCCAACTAAGTACCAACCACGTCCAATATGCTGCTTGACCACCTCATCGAACGGGAACCAGTCTAAAACTGTTCGTTTTCTTCGCCCCATACAATTCGTAAAAGCTCCAATCGGAGATTACTAACAGCGCTCCAAATCTGCTCCTCTTAGTAGCGCTTCGATTCTTCCCGCTGGGATAGCTTCTGAATTGATTCTGTCGAAAAGAAGAGGAGTGCTGAGCCCAGAACTAAGTACAAGGTCCTGTCTAAATAAGCCCTGCTCTATTCTAGGCTACACTAAGTAGCTATAGGTGCATTCGCGAATAAAGAACCGATCGTTCAGTATCTATATTCAATGTTCTGAATGAACTTATTCTTACACAAATTTTTTTAATCAAAGATTTTTTGAATTTCAATATTCTGAAATGGCCCCCCAAACATATTTCAGCCCAAGGCCACGCAAGGTGATGTGGTGGGCCTTGGTATGCCTCCTGAAACAAGTAATCCCGCTAACCAGCCAAAAAAGACTGTGACGCAGGCAGTACCAAACTAGCAGTAGAAAACCAGACCTGGGCGGAACTTTGGCACCCTATTTTTAACCGGTTAAGCTGGCGGGTGCCTTATTAGGGTTACCTTTACCCTATCCATATCAATTTATACGAGAATCATTTCATCAATGCAACAAATGCACTGAAAGGGTTAAAATGAATGTGTCCCTTGAGTTTCGTGGGTTTGGACGGGTGATGGTGCCGTTTATACGTTCATACTAAGAGTAGCAGGACATTTTAATTATTGGGCGTCAGTACGATTTACCATCGTGTAAGGGACAAATGTACTACCAGGCCCAACTTTTTTTGTGTCGATGAGATTAAATTTAGCATCGATCATCGGTACTTGCTGAACGTTTACAATTTTAATTACTCTGTACCCTCACCTACCGTAGCTTTCTATCATCTCACTAAATGAATCGCCCACCCGCTGTCCAGTTGACAATATTTTTCAATAATCTCAAAGCAACGGGATGATTCTGATCCTTTTTGTTTGTGCTGAAAAATTTAATTAACACTCACCGGGAGATCCTCCACCCTCTATTGTCAACTTGTCGACCAATTTTTGATGCATTCCCGCCCGAAATGTGGCATCTTTTCACTATTTTTGTTTTGTTGTGAACATTGTAATGCGGTCAACGCTGGTCGGACGAGGCCCCCATCAATGACTTTCCAGAATTGAATAGAGGAGCAAAAGCTTTCACCTGAGTTATTGCCATGAAACATGCAACCAGGTAAATGGAATCCAGGGCTGTTGTTGAGGAGGAGATACCATGACTAGGAATTTTCAGCAAAGTAATGGCATAGGAAATACCTTTCCCGATTCAGTGCCCGTACAAACATATTGATTTGATTCTGCATTGAGGGTATGCAGCAAAAATTCACTCAAATCCATTGCTAGTATCCTGGCACGCACATATAGGTGTACTCGCATTATCATTTTAAACAATAAGGATTAATTTATGTTGATTTAATAATAGTCTGCATTTAGTAAATACTTTAGGGGTGGATTTATTCATTTTGGTTTATGGTGGGTAAAAGTGGTGAAGTATTGCAGCGAACTTTATTAAACTGGTTTTTCTGGCATGGTTTAATTAAAAATATGTGGCTGCCCTGATTTAGCGATGCTTTTATGGGTGATGATATTTGTTCATGTCGAGGAAAGGATCATTAAAAATGTGTCAGTGACCTACCGCGAACTAAATGAATGAATATCCCTTTATAATCCATTTTGCTATAAAGAATGATTTAATCAGGATAGGCTATAAAATTGTATTTTGAATCGCAGTATTATCACGTAGCCATGGCCATCACTCATATTTTGGAGAAGACCATAATTTCATAATAATGAAAAAAATCGACGTAAACTTTAAGAAACTCTATGGTTTTGCTTCGCTTCGTGGTTATCGATGCTTCACTAAAGTTTACGTGGACAGTGACTAAAAAGTCTACTTTTATTACTTTTTAGATATGCTTTCAACTTTCAACTGATTCACTTTTAAATGTGTTCAATTGGGCCGAAAAATCATTCTATTTGAAACGTTGTTTGAAAACGTTTCGGCCGCATATTTAGGCGAAGTAAAGTATGGCGCATAGCTTATAGCAAATCCGATCGTTCTGGAATAACCTGTGTTGACTTATCGTGTTGACGTTTATGCTCATTGTGTTCCCTTAAGCCTAGTTCGCACTAGGCTAGTAATTTAGTAGAGTAGCGAGTAATTTAGTGACTAAACTACTCGCTACTGCAAAGAAATCGTTCGCATTACGGTCCAGTACAGTACACAAGTGTTTTGAAAGATTTTTGCGGCCACTAATGAACTCGACTAAAGCAACAGGTTTGGACTTGTTTAGCCGGTGAGCAAGTGAGCACGGACGCGTGGTGGGAGGCGCTACTCGCCCGATAAAATAGAGTAAAATGGATCGACTCGACTAAATCATTCACTAAACTACTTGACTAATTTTTTGTGGTTCGCACACATTTAGTCACTAAATTACTCGCTACTCTACTAAATTACTAGCCTAGTGCGAACTAGGCTTTAGTCACAAGAAGGCGCAGATCATCGTCACCATATCCTTTGTTTTCGCGTGAAATCTGCGATTGTTCAGCGTGAGTTCATGTATAGATGTTATCGCAGAACTAGGTGGCGAAGACGTAGCCAGGGGAGGGGTTTTGGGGGTTCAAACCCCACCCGAATTAAAAAAACATCGCAGATAACATAAAAAATCAAATTTTTGAAATTTATGAATATAAACTTGGCATTCATTTTGCTTAAACGTGGTCCATATAAAATAAATATTTTTTTCTTAAATTTTAAGGGCCTTGTAGACGATCAATAATATTGTCAATACGTATTAACAAAAATATTAAAGCTCCTTTCAATAAGCTTTAATAGTCTCGTCAATCTAGCTATCAATGGGCTGGCATACACGGATCATAACGTCAACCCTAAAAACCCAGTTTTTTATTATGCTCTCGGCATACATGTGTACTCTCTTCACCAAGAGTAACTTTATTATCCTTACACGGGATATCAATGTGTGCATACCTTGAACGCGAAAAACAAACAGATTTGTCAACATCGGACCCAAAAAAGAAGAAGATACATTTGTGCATCGGGTTAGTTTGCACGCCAAAAATTTCTGTTCATAAAGTTACAACAACTTTCTTCTTTCCTTTTGCCCCTCTGTCCCGAAAAACTGGATTTTTAGTGTTGACATTATGATCCGGGGCCCGTTTTTATAATACGCTTTTTCGTAAAATCTACTTTCTAATTTTCATTTTTCAATTTTGTTGTCCATGTAATACGAAAACTTAACGAATTTTCGTAAATTAACGAACGGTGCCTTACGCCATCTATAAGTTGTTCGTAACTTGCCAAACGACTAGTTAAACGTAAAATATATTAGAAACATGGAATAAATTGTGTTAAGAGAAATACCTAACCCGTATTTTGAATAAAACCACTCTTTAGTTTCTTGCATATTTCCATTTGTTGTGATGAAAAGCGGACATAACTTGCTCTCAATTTTAATTAATATTTCTTGTAATATAATTGAAACCATACTTTTTGATATTGGACAAGTAAAATCATTTCCCGCCGTATTTTGGTACCCACCAGAAGATAGAATAATTAAAGTAACTGTTAGCCTTAGTACGGGTGGGATGTATGTTATTGGTTGACCAGAAGAAAGATGTATTTTTTCTAGTACGAACAGAAAAGCCTCTTTCGATAATCGAAAGCGCTGAACATATCTAAAGGATTTGATTTATGCCTTAATTTTCGTTTGAAAATATTATATTCATACTGCTGAGTCCTTCCACCTTCTCTATTTTCCTCATAGACTAAAATATGACGCCAAATAGACATATTTAGTAACTTGATAAGTTACCAAAATCTTTCACTAATCTCAAAATTGACAATTCACGGCCGTTATGTCGCCAAGCGCTCTAAATATTAGCCATAAGCTAGTAGCCGCCGCTTCAATATGCTTACGAACACCATTGACTTTACGAACTTGATTTGTTCGTAATATGTGAACCACTATTAAAAATTATCGTTATTTTATTTTTCGTTTTACGAAATTCAAGTTTGCGAATAAGCGTATTACAAAAACGGGCCCCCGTGTATGCGGGCCCAATACGGCGACTATGGGTGTCAATCATTTCTATCAATACAGGCTTCAATAAATGATAAATTGACACTGTGTTTGAACCCCTGGTAAACGGTCAATATGCCCTTTCAATGTGCTTTGTCAATTTGAGAAAGGCAGACCATCATTTAAATGGAATTTTTTCCTTGAAATGTATTTGGCGACAGCGATGTATAACACGAACCAAACGAGATGAGGTTTCTCAAAAGTCGATTTTCTATGCGCAGTAGCATTCGTAGTAGATTTCGAAGAGGAAATTTGAAAATACATAAGCGCTTGTATTCTTCATATGTGCGTAATGTTTATTTGTGTATTTAGGGGGAGGAAGGAGAGGTCTCATTTACACAGATCATTATTATGATTCTTACAATAACCCCTCCCGAAGTAAAATCCTGGCTACGTCCTTGCTAGGTGGCGTAGTTACCTTACTTATTATAAACAGCTTCGCAATCTCATCAATGGTAAGGTTAAGTCTGCCAAACGTGAGTTCTATTCCCGCAAACTTGATCCTGCTCTAAGTTCTAAACAGCTTTGGTCTAACAACTCTCACAACTTTTTAGTGGATAGGAGCGTTCAATATTCTGATATTTTGTGTCACAATTCAAATGATCTGGCTGATGTGGGGTTTAGTTTTAGATACCTCTGAAATATTTACAGTTATACACTCTATTAAGTCGAATTCCACAGAACTCGACTCTTTAACACCCGTATTTCTGAAATTATTAGTGTCTTTTATTGCGAGTCCTCTAGTTCATATTTTCAACTTTTACTTGACTACTTCCCAATTCCCGGCAGAGTGGAAGAAGGCATTGGTAGGGTCCTGTACCCAAAAATTCACCCCCATCGGAGCATGGTGATTTTCTTCCTATCAGTTTACTGTGCTTCTTGGCGAAAGTTTTGGAAAAAGTTATGCACAACCGAATAACGGAATATGTCAAACAATACAATCTCTTATCCGAATGGCAGTCTGGTTTTCGACCGAATCATAGCTGCGAGACAGCCTTAAGGGGCCCATACACGGTCGAACAATTTGCGCAACGCAGCCCGTTGTGCAAACATTTTTCCCGTGTATGGGGCGGTTTGATGTGTTGCGCAACTGTTTGATGAAAATCAATCGCGTTTGAAAATTTTTATGCAACGGGCAGCGTAACATAAACGGAACTGAAGTTTGTGCAACTCATTGCGTAGTGTATGGGCAATCACATATTTTTGGGCAAACACAAATTTGCGCAAATTGTTCGCTCGTGTATGGGCCCCTTTACGTTACTTCAGACATCCACGAGGCGATCGATAAGGACCACTTAGCTTTAAAAGTTTTGCTTGACTTTAGCAAAGCCTTTGGCTCGGCAAATCACCGAAAGCTGCTTAGTAAGCTTAAAAGGGATTTTAACTTTTCATCTTCGGCTGTGACCCTGATAAGTAATTTTCTGGCTGGCAGGTCCCAAATTGTTATAGTGGGAAATGACTTCTTGTCCGCTGCGTCTCTTTATTTGGGTGTGCCTTAAGGCTCAATTCTTGGCCCACTTTTATTCCGCCTGTACATAAATGATCTACCAAAAGTAGTACGAAATTGTGTTATCCACTTATATGCCGATGATGTCCAATTGTACCTCAATCGTCCGATTGGGCTAATCGAGGAATGTCTCAGACCTGTTGCTTAACCCATCTAAATCAATCTGTTTGGCTATTTATAGAAACACTTCATGACACGAGACGTACCACCTGTCATATTAAATAATGCCTTTATTGACTATGTGCATTCTATAATTGAACTACAACTTTAGTTGCAGCAGTCATGTTCGTTCGACTCTGGGTAAAATTTATGGTATGTTAAGGCAGCTGTGGATTAGCTTGGTAAGTGTATCTTCTTGGTTACGAATGAGCTAAGACAGTCGTGCAACCTCACTTTAGGTAGCCTTATCTTTCCCAAGTTGAATTCTGTATGTGCGAGAAAAATAACGGTGGAATTTAATGATGTCATTAGGTATATCTACAACCTATCCAGTGGAAGTTACATTTCCATATACATCAATTCGTTTGTCGGTATATCCATTGGAACTTATTGGACAAGGGGTGCGTTTTTTTTTTGTTTTACGAGGGATGGTGAGAATCTTCAAAAGACATCGCTGAGGATCCGCACTCAGACGGTAGTGTCAGATTTCTACTGACTAAACTCACCACCCCTTTGTGTGACGCTTACCCCGCCCGGGACCGCCGCGAGGCATTACTTCGGGCGGGCGTCACCACCATGACCCTTTAGGTGTCCCTCTGGTCTTTACCCATGGGGGTTGCTACTGCTCTCGGCATTTCTTCGCCTTTCTCTGTTTCTTGTGGCTTCTTCTTGCCTTAACTTTCTGTGAATGGCCTTCAGGGTTTCTTCCACTTTCTTCCACATTTCCTCGGATCTCATCATATGCTCTACGATGTTTTCCGGCGTTAGTGGCGCCTGGGCCGTTTCTTCTAATTCCGCCCTTTCCTCGGCGTATCTCGAGCAGGCAAAGAAGACGTGCTCTGCGTCTTCTTCCGTCGCTGGGCATACCGGACACAACGGTGAATCATCGTGGCCGAAGCGGTGGAGGTATTTCCTATACCCCCCATGTCCGCTCAGGAACTGCGTGAGGTCGTAACTTACATCCCCACGCTCCCTCGAAACCCATACTTCCACGTTAGGGATAAGTCTGTGGGTCCAACGACCCTTAACAGACTGGTCCCACTTCCCCTGCCATTCCCTTAAGGACTCACAGCGCGCAATCTGCCGCCGTACCCTTCTTGGCTGCCCTCTACCATATTCTGGGTCATAGAGACGCATGCCCTCCCTCGCCAGAATATCTACAGGAATCATCCCCGCTATCACGCACGCCGCATCGTCGGATGTGGTCCTGTACGCGCAGCAAGCGCGAAGTGCACTTAGCCTATATGCAGCCCTCCATTTTCTACTATTTGCAGTCCTGTTTAACGTTGCTGCCCACACTGGCGCTGCGTATAACAGGACTGAGCTGACCACCCTCCCCAAGAGGAGGCGGCGACTCGGTCTAGGGCCCCCAACATTGGGCAGCATTCTTGCGAGTGCTGCACAAATCGCAGAAGCTTTGTCTGCCGTGCCCTCCAAGTGCGCTGTGAGTGGATGATCTGTTCCCCTACCTTGATCCTCACGGATACTGGCTTTCGCCGTTTGCTGATCAGCACTGCTTCAGTTTTATGCTCAGCAAGCTTCAACCCAACGCGTTCTAACCACGCTTTTATTTCCCAGATCGCTTCGTTCGCATACAATTCGATGTCATCTGCGTGTTTTCCTTCGACAACTACCCCGATGTCATCTGCAAACCCGATCGCCACTGCTTCCTTTGGAAGACGAAGCCCCAACACTTCATTGTACATTGCGATCCATAGGAGAGGGCCCAGGACGGAACCTTGCGGGACACCGCATGTTGTCCCGAACACTTTAGGACCATCATCCGAATCACAATGAAGCGACCTACCCTGGAGGTAGTCGGCCACTACGCGCACTAGGTACTTTGGTGTGCCTAATTTGATCAACGCCTCAACTATTTTGCTCCACCTCGCTGAGTTGAAAGCATTTTTAACGTCGAGGGTTATCAATGCGCAGCAGTGATTTTTCTCTATGGCGGCTCTTGCTATGCCCACCACCATATTGACTGCATCAGTTGTCGTCCTTGCCTTTCTGAAGCCGAATTGCTTGTCCGACAGGCCACCCGCCCTTTCGACGCTAGGGAGAATCCTGTTACAGATCACCCGCTCGAAAAGTTTGCCTATGCAACTAAGGAGGCATATCGGTCTGTAGGACGATGGGTCCCCTAGAGGTTTATTCGGCTTCGGTAGGAGCACGAGTTTCTGCTGTTTCCATCGCTCCGGGAAGATCCCCTCTCTCAGGCACGCTGTGAAGACTTCAGCGAACCTGTCTGGCGCTATTGAAGCTGCTAGCTTCGCTGCTTTATTTGGTATGCCATCCATGCCAGGGGCTTTGTTGATGGCTACCTTTTTTGCAGCCTCCAGAATCTCATCTGCGGTCACCGCAGGTACCTCTTCTGGGTCCACCTGAAGGGTGGGTAGTTCGACGGTGCGTACGTTCTGTGGAAACAGGACGTACACAATGCTCTGGAGCAGCGCGGGGCAGGTGATCGGCGGAGAGCGTTTGCCCCTGACCGCTGACATAACCATTTTATAGGCTCCACCCCAGGGGTCCGAGTCTGCTTCTCTGCACAATCTTTTGAAGTGCTCGGATTTACTTCTAGCGATGGCCTTGTTCAGCCTTTTCCTCGCTTCCTTATATCTCTGAAGGAGTTCATCGAAA